>JAQFXQ010000016.1:0-16944 GCA_034693645.1 Pergamasus crassipes | reverse complement strand
CGCAAGAAATTCGAGATACGTGAATTTTGCGAGTACACATGCCTATGTATGGTCAATAAAAAAATGTAGATGGTATAGTTACAGAAACAATGTTTGTAGTGAATGAGTTGAGGAGGGAACAATTGAATCAGAATAAGCATCTACAATTTAGTGAACGGGGAGGAAGTGGTGTGCCAACCGGATGATGGTACCGGATGGAGAAGTAGTGATCAAGAGACGTGAGATAGACACTCAATGTTCGTATAGTTAGCATTATGGCCCAGAATACGAGTGCAGGGGTATGGGGACATACACTGTGGGGGATAATTTGATTTTGTTTGGCGAACGATGAATGGGGACTCGTAACTACCATCGGGAAGTTGCTGTAAATTACACTTCATTTCTGTTGGCGAATTTTTAGATCATTTCAAAGGGAGAGATCATTGACGGACGATCTACAATCAAAACGAGTATCTGTCTGTGTGAATCACATTGCAGATAAGAGTAGTGATTCACAGTTCCTTTCTCTCCCTATCCCTCCCCACTCGCCTTCACTTACTTTCATTCTGTTTCGACATTTTCTCTAACCCAACACAACAGCGCACGTATCAACGTCGTAAAAGGGATGTTACTTGATAACTGCGCATCTGAATTGGGAAAGCTGAAGGGGAAAAAATTCAAAAGCAGACATTTTGGACGACGTGGAGGGGGCACGGGTGGTCACGCAGACCGTTTGCACGTCTTTGTGGTGAATAGCTATGCCTACTCGTCTACGCGGAAAAGACAGAAAAAGGGATAAATGCAGCAACACATTCAAGTATGTGGTTAGCCTCATCTGAAGGGAAATTCTAAATGTCCAGACGAGTATCCGTGGGTTTGAATCGTACTTTATGAAACCACGCGTTCCGACTCGGCAAGCTGTGGTAAGCTGGGTTCGTTCGTGCTGGCATGGTTTGCCATTTCCTGTACTTTGATGATCCATACACACAACTTGCCTGGAACTACGAGAAACGTGAGTGAGTGTTTGTTCGTCTGCCAAGCGGGTAACATACTACTAACAAGGAGACAAATACCAGTTACGTTGCATAACCAAATCAAACTATCCAAAAACACTGACTCCAGTACTTTAAACGGCAACGTGAAGTGGTAACACAGATCTGGTTGCCATCAAAGGTAAACCTATTTGTTCCATATCACCTTAACCAGACACCGCTTCTTATGTTGTGAAAGAGGCTTTAATTTTTGCCAGGCGCTCCCACGCCAGGTAAGGTAAGTTCGATGAAAGGTTCAACGGGACGCAAAACTTTTGTCCTGGTAAAAGTTAGATGTGTGTTCCCGCTCATGATGTTGCAGACACGACAAACAAATATATGAAATAAACGAAGCAGGACAACAATAAACAACAAAATTATTGTTTTACCTTAGGTGGGCAGAGTCTAATCTTGAAGTACCTGAGGGAATGAGCCTGAAGCTCGAATGTGCGATGAAAACTTGAAACCGCGCTGCAAGAAGTTTATTTGTGAAGCGGCGACGAAGAAATGCCGCCGATTTAAGTCTGACAAGGCGTGGGATTCCTCGGAGACTACGTTAGCGATGAAGTACAAATACATTATGTTGTTGTATAGGGGCAATGATGAAGTATATTGACTGATGTGTACGTAGTTGATCATGAGGATGACGATGGGTTCATTGAAAGACTTGATTGTGGATCGATGCCTTGAGGCTGTTTGGATGATGACCACAATGTTGATGTCACGAGGGGATCGAAATGGTCACTATGGTTTTCAATGGACGAGGAGCACAAAACAAGTATTGAAGTTAAGGTAACACATGAAGCGAAAATAAGGAGATAGCTACAAAGTATGATGGTGTTTTCAAGATGGAGTGTCCTTATAAAGGGAGTGCTTCTGATCAGTCCATGTAGATGAATGCCAATTGTTTATGAAGTAGGACCCTTCCCCTTTGACGCCTACTCTTTGAGGATGTGCGTGGATCTTTAGGAAAATCATCCTCTTTGCCTCTATAGGGTAAATACAAAGATCAATAGCTAGTGAATTAGCAATCCCCAAGTGACCATGAACAAGGCAGGAAATACCCAAGAAGACAGTAGTGAAAGCGTGAACACACAAGCTTGTTGAATAAATGAAGGTATTGGCTGCTTCTTCGGGAGATTCGAGGTGCGTGTCATCGAAGGAGACATGCGGTCCTGCAAATGAAGCCTCACCTCGTTAGCTGCAAGGACTACCATGTTAGGAGAACAATACCAATCACGTCACGATCACAAAGGACAGAGATAAAGATAGAGATCATGAGCAAACTAAATTATATTTAGCTCAATTAGCACCAGGAACATACAACACCTAAAAGCATCATCGCATTGCTCTCTCCATTCCTCATCCTCAACTCCACATCCTCAGAAACCATCACTGGCCTCGCCCGTTTGCCAACCACTAGTGAGATCACACATAGAGAGATGTACCCTTCCGACAATCCACTAGTACACAGTTCTTCAATATCCAACATGCGTTTGGTGTTTTTTCATGAAAAAATCGATATGCCGAGTGGCTAAGAAGCTAGGCCAAAAGTCGACACAAACTCCAAGTGGCCTTAGCTACATTACCATCAAGTAGCCACACGAAAGGTTCAACATGATCTTGTAAACAGAGGAACAAGATTAAGTTCTTCCATGCTGACAAGAAGGGTTGATAACGCCATTGAGGTAATGAAAAGACTGAACCCAATCACCCCACCTCAAATTAGCTGAACGTCAGTGATATGCGCCTATAAATTAGTTGCGTCATGGGGAGGAGATTCTCGCCAGACAGCATTGGGGTTGTCAATGGGAGGCTGGGGTTGGGACAGATGGTTCGATTAAGGACATAGACATTGATAGGGTGGTTTCTGCTGACACAACAACGTTTCTCTGAGGACCATTGAATGCCAATGCATGGCACTTGAGTATAAAACATCAGCATCTCACAGACACATTGCTGATGTCACTAAAAATCATTGCAATGACCCCTTAGATAAGTTGGGTTCAGCATGAGTTGAAGATGGGTCAGTTGTCCGTTTCAGATTGGTGGATGCCCCCAATTCACAGTATATATGTTATCGAAATCAAAATTTCGTCTGCTTCCTAGCTTTGGTTTTTGTCCCATGAAGCATTGCTGAAGGGTAAAATACCGAAGGAACGGAGACTTCTTGTATTCCTGGCAATCTATGGAATGGGCAAGATAACAATTCAGAGCATTAAGATAAAACAAATATCAGGTAGCATTCATTTAGATTATTGTGTGAAAGCATATTCAATTGTCTCACACCGTTGCCGAAGGCAATTCCATAAAACATTGTATTGATGCCTATGAAGAGTGGTGTGTCTTCTCCCATGGTGTAGTTAGTGGAATGTAGCAAGCGGATAGCAGAAATGCGTCTGTGGGAAGACATCGGCACATGAAAAAGTTCTTAGGTAATAGTGAGGTATTAATACAGCATACCTGCTAGGATCTTATCACATGCCTATTTTCCATATATTCACTCCGAACCAAGCCACGATTTCTGTTACTCGTCCTTCTAAGCACTCCCCTCCATCATTATTCTCTTTGGGGTACTTCTATCCTTTGCTATCAAAGTAACACTTCGTTAGCCAATTGTCGAGTCAGCAAACATCTAATCAAAACCTTCCCTTTCTATTAAATAGGTACATATATATATATATATATATACTATATACATATATATAAATATACGTATGTTAATTAATACTTTCAGTCTCACTCTGAGCAGTGGTATAACCGTTCCGAACCAACCATAACAAGATGATTAACCGGGAAGCATGTGTCCATGAAAGCATCACCACCTCTGATGACAGGCTTCAACGAATTGTACAGGAGTTAAGAAGATAAACTATTTGAAGACTAACAGCATGGTGTCATCATGATAATGAACTGTGATATTCCAAATGTACAAGAGACAAGTACTTGTCTGCCAACCAGACACAAGCCACATATAATGATCCGTAAAACATATGCAATATTAGTTTAGTCCCGGTGGTTCAGTCCTAGGAAGTGCAACTACTCAATGCATTGCGAACGCGTGAAAAACTGTTCTGTATCGGGTAATTTTACGTGTAATTATCCTTACTTTTCTGAACAAGCCTATTGCCTGGTGTATGGATGCCATATATCACACAGTTGAAAAATATTTTAATTTTGGTATGAACGTACGTGTACATGTAGATAATAGCGATATTAAATTCTATCCGTCTACTCATGTCTTGGTAGTTAAATATCATACCCACATATACAGGCAATGGGTGTGATGGTATATTTTGAATGATTATTCGTATCATGATCCGTTGTGGTAACTGACAACCCGCATGATGATGCTTGGCAATAGTTCGTTGTTTTCTTTTTTATTTAATAAATGTAACTTGAGTAATAATAGTATTGGAAGATTCAGTTATCATTACTAACAGACATCACATCACGTTCACTGGTGGGCTCCTAGAGTCATTCGCTAATAATACAACAGAACTGCGTTTTATCAACAAATAACGGCTTGTACATATACATTCATATTTACATTTATTTACATTTTCATAATTTAGGTTCACTGTGTCGAATTTCAGCCACTATTCATGCATACTGATTATGAATTCTAAACTTATGCAATTTGCTTCGCACTAACATTTACTCCATTTCTGTAATTGCTTCTCTTTGTCGAAAATCTATCTAACATATCATTTCTCTTTGGTAAGTTCAAGAACCGCCAATTTAGGATATTCAACCGTCAAGAATTATCAATCTAGTAGTAATAGAAACAAGTCAAGCTATTGTAGCATTCCCGGGTGGAATATTGGTCCTTGTATTTTTTTTGTAATAAATAAGTAAATGAATAATGGTCAGTATACGTTGTTTATCAAGAACTTTATTTAAGACTTTAAGAACTTTATTTAAGATTTAAGAACTTTAAAGCTTGGTCATACAAAAATAATATAAAAAAAAACGATAACAATAGTAACAAATACGGATTCAAATGAATGAATAGCCCACTTCATGCTATACATTGTTTATATGTATATATACGATAAACAAATTATATTGGTGTTTCTATTACTCACTTTAATATGTATATACAATTCGCTGGTCAGCAAATTCAAACGATTACTTAACCTACGAGTTGAACGTTTTACCCTAAGCAGCTAAAAGATGTGTACCATGTATGTAATGGTTATAAGTTTTGGTAAAGATGTAGAAAAACAGGTTGTTCTACGAAGGAACTAGTGTTCCGACGTCACATCTTCCCGATGAGACAGTAATTGAATTTTGAAAGAGGTAAGAATGACCTTATGGTCGCCTACGGCCTGGTCGAAGTAGGTGGCGGTGATTTAACTCGGGTTGCTGCCTCAATGAAGGTTCAAGATGGAACAGACGACGAAGTACAAATAGAACGAAGAAGTGTTTGGGAAAATGATTAATCGTCTTGAAGAATATTCCCAGACCACTTGGTACCGATGGCGATTGGTGGAACGGAAATCTGGTCAGCCACGGCTATGTGAAAATAACGGAGAATGAAGAAAAATGGAGATACAAATGAAACGGTTGAGTGAAGGAAGAATAGATGAGGTTTCTGTCATTAGAAACTTTATTTCCCGGCCAGACTGAGCATATTCGTACTGAGAGGTCCTAACCAAAAAATGTGCATGGAGGACCCAAAGATATGTTTGGTTTTGAACCTAGTGAAGAATTTAGTCAATGACACCGGTCGTCCGATGGGAATGCCCACCCGGGGAAGACAGAGTTGACATGTACTTAAAACAGAGCGAAGCACTACATACAGCATTACAAACACAGATGACTGTGCGTAAGTAAAGTTCTCAAAAGATCAATTGGGTAAACCTAGCAATTTTTTGGTTTCGCATCCTCTGTATGCCTATATCTAGATGATCGATCTGGGATTCAAACCCGAGCCCTTCATATTCTAAGTTCGACGCGCTACCACCGTACCACCACAGGCAGGATAGCTCAGGCAGCTAGAGTACCACGCCGCCTTGCTCAACCTCGAGCCTCAATTACATTCACATGTCGTTTGTCCTGAAGGACACAAACTCCTCGAAAGCAGACGTCACCTTGCTCGGTGGCGAGTTGGGCTTTACATGAAGTATGAACAAAACTGCAAGCAACACTACGTTCTCAAATGTGTGTATCTCCGACTCGATCATTGAATTGAACACTGATTGGGGTATTGCATAGAGGAACAAAAGGATGCTGAGGAAACGCTAGAGAGACCAAATCAACTGTTGGATAGCTTAACTAACGGAAGAAGCATAAGTTGAACAATTGGTTGGACAAAAGAATCAAAGAATGATATGAAGCATGAATGAATTATATCAACCAACATTACTCATGGATTTCCAGTAACTTCGGATGGAGCATTGCAGGAAACATTGATTGGGAAATGCATGGCGGAATGCAAAATTGCACGATATACACCATTGTTGTTAGGCAGCAATGCATGAACTTTTGTTTTGACTAATTATGAACATGTACGAGTGTGAGTATTGGATAACCAAGATAAATCAGGATGTACTATAGCATGCTACACGGGTTCCGCAACTCCATATAGTTCTGTGGCGTATTGTTAGGAAGACATACGTATAGAGACAGCATAGCGTGATTTCAAAATTACAGAGTAGGGCTGAAGTGTCTGGATATTTATTATATAATTTATTTATGTGATCATTTGTTTATTTATTTTAAGTTGTACCTAACAAGGTTTTTGTCAATAAATTTATATAGCGTGTTTTAAAAAGGCACCATCACGTAGGAATGAATACACCAAGAAAACACCAAGATTAAACCAATGCACTTTATCAAGTGAACTCACAGAAATCCCGCCGAATTGGCATTTCACTCTGTGATTACTAAAATGATATTTGATAACTGAAAAAGTACCGACCAAACTCACCTTGGACACTCATTAAGAAGATGCCAACCAAGTAAACATATAATAAACTCGAAGGGAGAAAATGAATACTATTGGATTTTAGCCAATTCTGTCTGAATAGAGAGCTAGAAAACTCAACTGTAAATTTAGAAGGTGTTAACTTCGAGTTGTTTCTCCATAACTTATATCAGAATGATTGGGAAAGATCTCTCAACTGTCTAGAGTTTTGAAAAAATCCCACTTCCAATCGTGGTTTTGCATTTCCCAGATACATACCAATAATAAGCATAGAAGAAACAAAGTGACGAGGATGAAAACAAAAGGAGCGCCCCAACAAATGACCAATGTGACTCAGCCATTATGAACCAACATTTTAAACTGAACTGTGAGTAAACCAACGCTAAAAAAAACAGTAGGGACACCCGCCAAGTACAAACAACATGTCCACCAAAAGATTGTGACGAAGCCCACGGGCACTTGCACTCATCACAGACACCCCTTTCATAGCAGTCTGAAAATAGAGATAAGGTAGACTGATGTTCTCAAGTGTTCTCAGAGGATGCTCGAGAAATGTTCTTTGCTTTTACACAAACAGTTGAAAAATAGTCATGAAATAATGATCCCATCTGGTCGACTCAACAGGAAAGACGAAGCTGTGATATAACTTAACTTTGTTTCAAACATTCAGATTTTAAATATTCACATTTTAATGATGGCAGACATTGAATTTAATCACCAAAAATACCCAGACGTGATGACCAGCCCTCGTGTTCTTAGATCTGCTCACCCAAGTCGAGCACGTATCAAACACCACAACACCACCGTGTTGATAAACTCTCAGAAATAAATAATCTTAATGATGATATA
Source organism: Pergamasus crassipes (assembly GCA_034693645.1). Taxonomy (NCBI): domain Eukaryota; kingdom Metazoa; phylum Arthropoda; class Arachnida; order Mesostigmata; family Parasitidae; genus Pergamasus; species Pergamasus crassipes. Next base: position 9,153 of record JAQFXQ010000016.1, on the reverse strand, counting down.
TATATCGACCGGGCCAAGACTTCATATCGGACGATAGAAGAAGATATGAGAATAGACAAGAGAGAGAGAGGGGAAGAGGGAGATAGAAGTACTTATAGCCCATGAAGAGAACAGCACCTAGTACATCTATCTCTCTGTCTTGATGTTATGTTAACTGATACATATTTGTCCATAAGTATGTATTTCTGTATACCTAAGTTATGCGGACTGGCTGGCGTCAGAATGATTTATGGATTGTGTAATACGGAGACTTAACTCGCCATACACTTACGTCTCTGAGCCGCGCGGGACATCGTCGGGGAAAAGGAAATCCGTCCTTTTAGGTTTTTAACAAGCTTCGATACGTGCACTCGAGGGTGAATTGATTTTACTTGTCATGGTAAAGCGTGTCGATAAGAGATAGACGAATATATTGGAAGTGTACTCCGCTCAAGACGTGCAAGGTTCAAGCCTAAACTCTCATTTGTCCTCGCACTCAATGAAATTATCGTTCGACAATTCCCCACGGTTTCAATCGAGGGTCCCAGACAGACTTTGCGACTTGGAGAAAGACTTCATCGATAAATTTCCTTTGTGCAAATATTGACCATCATGGTGAAGGACTTTAACATGTCATCGCTTGGGTCAGGCGACGCAATAATTTAATGTGTCGTCACTCATTGTGAAATTTGAACCCCAACATTGTCAAGCTCCGAGGATGACCTCATAAAGTAGAACAAATTCTTCGGTCAAATGCTCTGATAATGTTTCATATTTTTTCTTCGAACTCAAACAACACAAGAACATAATAGCAATCCGAAAGCGCATCCGACGTATTCCAATACAAGCTGTGCGTGTACAGTTATACGGAAGAGGGAATAGAATTGTTCAGTTTTTGAGATCAGTTTCCAGATCGACAGAAGCCACGGAGTATTAGAATCCTCTCTACTTCCTACGCAGTGAGGCGCGAACTATTAGCCTGCCGCAGTGGGAATGCACTTTCGGGAAGAAGCCAAACGAAATATCAATCTTCAGTGTCATCCATAAATTTTCCAATTCCCACAAATGCACATCCATTGCTTCTCACAGAGCTCAAGGTCTCAGTTTGACTTAGTGGTTGGCTCCTTGAACCATCATGTTTCCTTCGATTCAGACCTTGCCACTGTTCCATGCATTTCCCGTGGCGTCTTGGGATAACTTTGTGTCAGTGGCATCAACGACAGCGAATTGATGAAAGAAAAACGAAACGTGGCTTCCTGAACCAAGAGGGTAAGCATAAATCAAACGAACCATCGATTAATTGTCTTGACAAAAGTAAACCCTCTTAGGGAGACATCTGGGAGCTGAGATAAGCTCTGAGTATTGCACTGCAGTTACAGCTCTTCTGGACAAATTCGTGGGGATTGTAGAGGCATTGAAGGATTGTTGGATTGGTGGGTCGCTAACCAACGCGTTTCTTGGAGAATATGCCTTCGGTCTCAAGAATATTGATTAGCTAATTAATGTGAGAAATGACGAGTTTTTTTCGTACGCGCATCAATCCCCGAGTTCACCTCATCTGAATCCCTGTTGTGCGCGCATCTGGGGTAACATATATGCATTTTATATGTAGATTTAAGTACAGTACTTCAGCACATTCTTACATTTGTGTCAAAGTGCCGTGTAATGTCGTTGGTGATGATGAACGGTACACAGGTCACTGGCCATTTCTACCCGTGTGTTGTTACGAGCTGTGTGAAACCACAGTTTCTGTGAACACTCCTTCCGCACATTGAAAGGCTACGTTCATTACGAACTTGATTGATCATTAGGGCCTTCATGAGTAGTTAGAGGATAGTCACTGCAATAATGTCGAATGGGCGGTGAGTGTTAACACATTGAAATACCAGCTGAATGACCTTGCATAGAACTAGTCGTGAGGGAAGCTTAATTATTAGACCACACGTGGTGATCTGTGTCTCGAGTAGAAAGGGTAATCGCTGAATTTAACAGCCAGTAGCAAAAACACGTCAGAAGACGGGCGGGAAACGTGAGTATATGCTGACTTGACCTCAGGTCCGCAGGGGGAAATAACCTTTTAATAAAGCCACAATCTGCGTTAGCAGGAATGTCTGCCGAGTATGCGTGGAGGTCTTGCTTTTAATAGAAGCAGAGCCCGTGTAGGAGTAAACTACATAAAGAGGTAGGCGGTCATGCTCTTCAATTTTACAATCTTGTTTATCTTCTGGAAAGTTGAATATCTGGAAAATTAAGGTCAACAGACTCCCACTGTTCATTAAAAGTACCAGCAGTCACGGCAGGCCACAGCCGAGGTAATCAGGAAATCAACATGAGAAAGTGATGGAAAATGGTCCGCTGCAGGATACAGATATCCTGCAGGCCCTGCAAGAGTTGAAGATACAATTTAGGAGACGAGACGTGGATCACGCTTTCCATGTAAGGCAACTACCCTGGAACAACGCAATCATGCTGGATGGAGGATGCCTTTAGCCGGACAGGCACACACGTGCTTGGAAAATATTACCAGCTCCTGGAGGGTGATTGTCCCGCTGAGAGCGAAGGGCTAGAATAAGTGGTTTTGGTAACCCCCTGGATCTTGATATATTCGGGACGGGCCTGTCCCTCAGCTGCATTCCCACGGCTACCGGTACCAGACCACGTAGCGAGGAGACTTTTAAAATGCAGGGATAGCATCCGCAGCATCTTTACTGGCCTTTCCGGACTCGTTCAACACCAGACACCAGAGTAGCAGGCTTCTAGAATATGAGGACGACGAAGAAGGAGACAACCAAATCAACCTTTTTTTCTACGTTTTTGCAGATCGATGCATTTTTATCGCCAGGTCGGCTACAATCTGCTACTACGCAGTGCATGTACTCATGATGCTGGATAGGTACTTGGCCGTAGTGTACACAAGTTAATACATTCGAACGGATCAGAAACCTTTTCCTGTCCGGGATCTAGAAAAGAAATCGTTATTGACGTTCTAGTCATTCCGGCGAGCATCTCTCCTGACATGTCCTGACTAGAATGCAATTCAGGTTCAGCTTGTCAGAGCTGCACACCCTGTTGTATTGCGTTAAGATATGGACTACGCGTCCATAACGGCGCGTCGGATTGGTCGGGGGTGGCGAAACCCGATGCATTTGAGTGGGCGTGGTGAAAGGTCTGAGTCAGATTTGATTCGGTATGGGTGATTTATTTTGATTAGAGCTGCAATGTTGCCAAAACAGTGGAAGGAAAGAAGCTAAGAAATGAAATTGTAACATGGATGGAATCCAAAAGATGAGGGATATGGTGAACATGGTCGGTATGTGCAATGACAGAGATGGATCGACCTTGTCGTAAGGCTGCAACACTGGAGGCATTTCAAGGTTAGGTTTGTTGTGCCGGATGGAAGTATGAGGTCTTCATCCTTCTCATTCCTGCACATAACCCTCAGGGGAGTGATGTCTTGGACGTAACACATATGTTATTATGGTATGGGAATGCCAGTCGAATTGGAAGATACATGAAGCTGCCTTGATGAATGTATTTCAATATCCATGATAAATAACAATTCTTTTGTTAGACCTGAGGCACCAAAACAGCCTGACTTTAACTTCTACGAGGTGAACAGTCACTCGGTGCATGGGGCTTAGACATCAACATGTGAGAGAAAAGATTCTCGGTATGGAGGAGATCGAATGCCACGTAGTGCCTTCCAGCTGAGGACGAATCGGAAGCGATCAGCTGGAAATATAAGCTTGTACGTGTATGGTCTAAGATGACTCCTCTTCAACTAGGGAAGATCTTCATCACTTTGCATAATTGGTTCGCTATTTGAGATTTCTCCCGCTGCCAAATCCAAACTTGTTGGAGTGCTTATCACAGCGCTCAACAGTACGATTATCGGAGAATCGGAGTAGGAAATCAGGAAAATATCATGGTCGAGTCCGCCTCTGCTGCTTAGCTGTGGGAACGATCTCACATTGTAGGAAAAACCATTTAGTTTTAGAATATCAGAATGTGCTTAGTGGTTACACTCCCTGTTTCTTGATTTGACTGCAGGAACAGCGCTCACAGCAGAAAGGACTTGAGCCTTACGTATGATCACATCTGTCTCCTCGACCCTAAATTTGAGACTTGGTGGATCCATGCAGATGTTGAACATTTTAACTGCTTAGATGTCCTCTCGTTCCTTAGCAAAGAACGAGACTAGTTCGTCGTCCCAAGGGATCTGGTTACAAAGAGGCTTTAGATAAGAGTTTTCGTTTAAAGTGTTACTTAAGACAAGCGGTTAACCATTAATGTCAAGATTACCAACCCAAGAGCTTGTCTGAGGACAACGAGTCTTGGAAGAACTACCGTCTATCTCACAGTGAGTGAGGGAGAATCCCACAGAAGTTTTCGTCGTTAGCACAATCCATGATGGCATGAGAGATTATGCAGCCTGAATATTGGAGTGAGGTATTGCTTGGGAATTAGATAAAAAGACGTACGACAATGAGGAGGCGTACTATGTATCTTCGGCAAACGATCTACGGGAAAGATATGATAAGAAGAACATTGGTTCTGAATATTAGCATGATGACGAGGAGCTCAGGAATAGGAAAGATAATTAGGATCGTATCTGAGTTTCCCATTAGACTGTAGGCCGTTTTTCTATAATCGGACGCATGGAAGGTTGACGTTGCTAACTACTTAGTTCTTATTCGTCCCTTCATACAACTAGTTAGGTTCAAGATGGTGGATATTGGTTAGTCATCAGTAAGGGGATGAGATGCGCGGAACGAGCTCATGTGTAACTTTAGATTTATAAACTCCTTTTCTTGTTTTGGAAATTGGATCATGGATTGATCGAAGATGTGCATAACGAGGGTAAACAACAGTAACCAGTCATCCGCCAATAATCGATTCTTCAACGCGTTTCAGGATTGTTTATTTATTCTCAAACTTTGTTTATATTCCTTGCTCTGACTTGGAGGATTTTCTATTACTTAGATTCACGTCAACTTATCTCGAACAACGACGCGCAAAGCGAGAACAATACGAACAGACATTTATCTACCTTATCTACGAGTCGCTGGCCGTGCTTGAAAAAGTGTGATTATTCGGAAAGCCAAGTCGCTCAGCAATTTGTCACGGTTCGCGATAGACCAAAAACGACAAGCACAAGCGGACGAGATCCCAGCTTCTTTCTCTGAAAACATATATATGCACGTTCAATATAATGTCAGGAAAGTTTAGATCTTCTTCTCGTTCCTCTTCAAACTCGTAATTTACCCTTTGCCGACCTCAGCATACCACCTAGACCTAGACATTCGAAGGAATGTGAGTTCCACACCACAACTCCTCTAACCCAAAACCCAAGCCACCCTAGATAACGTTAGATAGACGCGTATCTCTTATATAAATACATTCAACCGTGAGATGATGAGAGAAGAAGCAAATGACTTAAGTTAGCTGCTTAAGGGACATGGGAAAAACTGGGCATCAACGAACGATGTGGCATGCATAGCATAAGGAATTTTTAGGTCGACGAATCCTTTCTTACGATGTGTGGCTGACAAAGGCGCGACCGTTGAAGTAAACGCATTCCTGTCTACAAGACTGTTAAGCCATCACTTGATGGGTGGGTATTTTGTGGTAAAGGGTAGACTAAGGTGAAACAAGAAATGTCGGAAAAGGTTCCTTGCAGGATAGCTGGTTGTGAATGAAACGGAATGGGATGTATGAGTCACACGGTTACCGGATTGTAAATCATGGGGCTTCTATGTAATTTGTTACATCTTCATTGAAGAAGAAGGTTGGTAAAAATTGGATTCTTATACTAGTTAAATTGATTGACACTTTGGATATGACGATGCGTATGGATACGTTAATTCCGTTCAGTTTTTTTTCCGAAATGAGTTAAATGTATATAGTTGAATAAAGTAGGATATCGTATTATTTTGACAATAAAAGGGGGGGGGGGTACTAATTTTGTACTTTCGTGACAACTGCTCGCAGAATAAAAACATTTTATTGGCAGCTTAATAATAACTACTTAGTAGTAGTTAAAAGTGCAGCTCTAAACAGTGTTTACAAATCATTACAACTTAATAGGAACTCTATAACTTCGTGAAAATATGTGAACAGCTGTATCCAATTGTCAAGTAATATCTATAAAATACTTAATAACTGGAAATGTTAACTACAGTTTGAGAAATAGGGCATTCATTTCCTATTGAGTTGCTTGGAGGCAGTAGGTGGTGAGATCTTTTGTAACACGGTTGTAAACGCTATTTACGAGGTTTAAGGATTTAATGGAAGTGTTGAACAGAAGCTTAAATGATAGGCGGCTGTATAAACAGGCAACTAAGTTGGAACGATTGCTTGTAAATAGCTATAAAGGTCTTCAGTAGATTGTAGAGTTTATAGAGGGAATGAGGCTGTTGGTAATGATGTTGACGATGTTGGTGGAACGATGGCTGCAAGCTTGAAGGAGGGTACGGGTGATTCAGTTTAAGAATTTCACACACATAAATGTTATATATATACACAATTTGACAAACGTGTACATATTGTAGTAAATGGTTCCTCAAAGAGGTCAGTAACACCTACACATTAATTATGTATTAATTAATGTGTAACAATTAATACATAATAAATTATTATTAATTAATTACGTACACATGTTATGTATCTCAAATGTGTGCATAATTGATTGCAGACTGAGTTAGTTATCTCGTGATTTAGACTTCTAACCGAATCTGCTTTTATTAACGTACATAGTTTTTCTACGTTTTAATATAATCACTTTAATCCACAACGACAAACACATACGACAACATTGCATTCAATATTTCCACCTGGGGTGACCATCAAAAATCTTTTTTTCTTAGGTATTGTTTTTGTTCAACGACCTGGATTACCACGGTTTCATATTAAGGCGCTTTGACACAAACTTAAGCATGATCGACTGAATATTACAATAAAATTCAAAGATAATTGTGAACTTTCACACCTCGACACAAACAACGTATGATATAATCAGATACCTCCACATATTGTCTTCACCTCAATTGACTTAACTGTTTTACTGAGCGCATTAATCCAAATTACGCTCCATCGCTACCTATTTCCCGCAATCAACATAAAGTGATTTTGTGTGCTACATCATTAATTAGTGTCCACCTTCATCTCAGGTGATCATAATTATCACAAATGAGATATTGATAAGCTGTTTAGTGGATATGAAAACATGAATGATATATAAATGTGTATCAATCAAACGACTTATATTTATGATGATGAATGGTCTGATGATGTAAGTACACAACATCAACTCATAGTGCATCATTAAATGGCACATTAATGCACATAATAATCCAATGTGCCTGGCACGATTGTACGAACGATAATGCACTTCTGAAAGAGATAAACTTGCGCAAAAGTCCAATAATGTAAATGAATGTTTGTCCGAATGAATGAAATTTGACTTTGAATTTGAATTTTAAATTTAATATTGTAAGTGAACCTGATCTCACCCATATGATTTAGGAAAGAGATAAAGGAAGAGTTCATGGCATGATTATATAATCGTCTTTGTGAAGAAAATGTCAGTTACCAGACTGAGTAACCAACTGAGGGCAATATCATAAATCAATCAGTGGCGCGGGAAAGTGGTCAGGACTCACACTTCCTAGTTTGCCTTTTCATTCCCGTCAATTATTACTTTATCATACTTGTCAAGCCACTGCAATATTCTACACCATTCAACCCAAGACATGAGTGCACCCATCAACAAAGCACCTCAACAGGAGTTAAACCTCGCGAAAACCTGTGCAAACCCTGAAAGTTTAGAAACATCCAAATATCATATTACTTTGTCAGGTGCTAATGTATGCAAAATTTGACACTCCATCAAAACATTGCTCACCGGCCGTTAGAATAATAATACTAATATTCACAGACTCAGTCCTCCTTTCATAGACATATCTAAGCTTACATCTTAGACAAGACAACATCACCACATCACCGTTGGAAATCTCAGATTGGAATGGAAGTTGAAAATCTAAAGACACTCACGTATTCACCATCAAGGATAACAATGAGAATGATAGAGGCAAATAGATCACAGTTTATCTCCCCCTATCAGGATAGACTGAAGGAACTCATGTAACTAGATACTGTGTTCCGCCTACACGGGAGATAAGAGGTGTCGATGTTTCAAGGAACGGCGTGCCATGACGAGAGAGTTACAGTCGTATTGTCAATACCTAAGTTCAATAGTTGACATACTTTGATGATATGCAGGATATGAGTTCATCCTTGGAGGAACACTCGATGTTGGTATGAGTTTATTCAGGATATGTCAGATTACTGATGTAGACATTTCAGGAGTCGAGTTTGGCGGAACCCTGAGAGAAAAAGGGGGGGGGGGAACTGTGGCAAGTGTAGATGGATTCCCCAGAATTTCTCGTCCACAGTAGACGCCAATAACACTTGTAATCATACCTATAACAAGCTTGGTAGTATAGTGCCAGTGCCTCACTGACGTGATTTTGTGTAGGAGATGATGTTGCTCGACATGTAGCAACCTTCGTGTAGCAGCTTGCAGCAAGCTTCGTCTTCACTATGAGATCCTAGCGAAACTACTTCGACGAATCTGACATCAACGTCAGACTTGTCTCGATGGGTAACGCTAGAATCTTGCACACCTGTCTGTCCATCCGTCTGCTAGTTTGCGGAAAGTGCGTATTCTGTTTCGCAGAAACCATCAATACCAATGAAGAAAATGGGCGCGAAATTTGACGTATTAGGGTGGTCACATGCCAAAAGAGAAAGATGTTGACTGGAAACCACTAGAGTGTGAAAGACTATTTTCAGTTGGAGTATGCCAGTTGTTCAATCCATCACTACAATAAAGACATAACGCCCCTGGATGAGCTTTATCTTCATTATAAAGATGGAAAGCCCTGATCCACTTGATAAAGAACGGCGTGTTAAGATTAGTTACGAGAAAACTAATTTGGATAACCAACCCATAACCAACAACAAAAGTAATAGTGACGTCCAAGTCTTTGAAAGAATTATAGTATAGTACAGTGTATATGAAAATACGCACATTCATACAAGTGTTTAGTCTGGGTAAATTGAGCAGTCCATCTCGCGAGCAGCCTCGTATTTTATGAGATGAGATTGACGGAT
>JAQFXQ010000015.1:0-17074 GCA_034693645.1 Pergamasus crassipes | reverse complement strand
ATATCAGAAAATGTATCACAATTAAAAAATGCTTCAAAACCGAACTGCCGTAAATCGAAACGCCGAAAACGAGGGATAAGTGTGTTGGAATTCATCGATTGAAAAGTCCCTCATCCAGATAGTGTACCTCTCTCAGGAGGCCTACTAGTACAATTGTGATGATAGTGCCACTGAAACTCGCATGCCTACGAATCAACGAAAAATACGATCATGGTTTTTGGAATAACGTGAGTCCACGGCACAGGTCATTGAGGAACTTTCAGACTTTGCTGGCTGAAATAAATGGTGTACGTAAACTGTTAGAAGAAGGGTCGCGTGAGAGCTTCATGCCAGAGTAATTTGCCAGGGATTTTGATTGTGATGGGAACGGATGCGGAAACAGGAGGTCATGTAATTAATGTAGGATGCTGCATCTAGTGAAACATCCGCGTCGAAAGTGAGGTTCAGACTGTTCATGGGTTCGAAGCAGAACATAGAAATCCCTGTTCATCTTCGAAAAGAATGTGTTCACAAAAGTTTGCGCGTAACCTAGATACGTGTTGAGTTCACATGAAATTCAACTGAGTGATGACAGAAATTAGGAACTTCCGGTAGATGTACTACTGAAGTTGAAACATTCGGTGGAGTTTCAGACAAATGAAGCTGTGAACTCGACTCGTGCTTAAGAAGCTGTGCACACCGCTCCTAGGTTCGGAGGCGCATTAGCGCGCCATGTCGAACCAGATGATTGTGGCCTGTATCGACAGGACGGATTCCTGGCGACTAATCGATTCCTACTTATTCACAGGCACTTATTCATTGTTTAGAGTTTGAGGATAGACGATATATTTTGTTTTAATAAGACATAATTATCTCCACTCGCGTAGAGCCCCAGAGTTCTGTATAAGGAATAGTCGTCTCTTCGTAGAAGAGACACCGGATAGGATGGATACAAGGTCAAGTAACTCAACATTAAAAATGTTACCTCAAATTAAGCTAATGGTCACACAGCACTTCCAACAAATTAAAATTCTAAACGTAGTTCATAAATTTCCGCCTTCTCCAATCGCTTTTTGTAACCACGTTATCAATGGAAATAAGCTCTCACTAATTTGGGACTACCTTCAAGCTCTCCATGTTGCAATCTTTAAAAGTACAATGCATCAATGACAAGGTAGGTTTAAATAGAAGTTACATCTTGAACCTATTCCGACAGTATGTTATGAAGCTACTTGTGGGTATGTGTTAACACTTTATGTGTTAATAACAGCCGTAATCAACTTAATTTATTCTACCATTCGAACACCAGTTTCCAGCGAACATCTGTCCGCGATCGTATGTTTACATGGTCATCATCAACACATGGAGCTTCAGCGGTTTGTAATACTTGTTCCACTGTCGCACTTGTGTCATATACGTATCTGTCCCCCGTTCTGTCTGTATCTCATACCTGTGACACCTTGTGACATGTTTGAGAGGGTATCGTATTCCCATCTCCGACCTGTTTTGTTTACATTCCTGGATCGTCCAGGAATGTGTTCGAAATAAGAGTGTTATAATGTGAGTTCAGATTCAATATATTGTTCTTCCCTCAAATTGTATGTGACGTAAAAATACCGACTATGAGTCGACAGAATTGCTGCAGACTAATATCATATCATTGTAATAACCAGAAGAAGAGTAGACGTCGTTGACCGAGTGGCCACGGAGATCTCGCAGTTTGTACATTACAATTTACAGTCACGATTGAATCCAATGTTGAGTGATCCAATGGCTTTTCGCTTGCGGTTGCTAGAAGCTAAGTTCGGTCAAGTTAGAGTTTGTACATGGTTTGGCCATTAGTTGAACAACCTGGAGATAAATCGCAGCAACATCAATGCTGTACAATTATGTCACATAAATCTCATCTCACTGGCGGAAACGCCAGAAATTAATCAAGAAATTATTTCTAATATTGTACAAAGTGTTTGACAAACCATATGATGGAGCGTTGCATGGACGACTGGGGGAAGCGTGGGAAGAACTTCTAGCGGAAGCGCGGTAAGGACTATTATAAGAATAATAAGATGGACCCAACTCAATATTTACTTATATTACATTATTATTTGCGTGTCGCCCCCTGAGAAGGAGAGTTGTATGGGACCATCGCAGGATGCATGGCATAAACTTTTGGATAAAGCTGAGGATGTACCATGACGTGCAGCGTTACATGGCACATTTAAAGGAACTATGTATTGGAAAAACTGCCCCCACTCGCACACTCTCTACCAAATTTTCCATCTGCAGATTCAACCCTTCTATCTCAAGTACTTAAACATGCAAAGCTTTCTTCATCAAGTCCAATCTTTTCACGCACTTGTTGCCAGGCAACTCTCGGGTTTTAGCACAAAATACCAACTTACTCTTAGTGCCGCGCAGTAGAAAAGTGAATATTCCACCCTCATCCTACACAGAAATCGTGAGCGACCGATACTGTACGTCGCGGAGCGCACTTCAAACCATCATGCGGCACAACTTCCAATCTCTACTTTAGGTCCACCTAACACCAGAGAAGAGATAGCACACATCAATTCGGGAACATATACTCCCGGAACTATTTCTGGACCACGCATCTGTGAGAGACGGTATTGCAATTCGCTTGACTAGACCGATTCCCCTATTCATCCTTTTCATACGAATTTCTTTCATCATAACGTCCAAACTATAACACACGGTCAACCCCAAAGATTTGTTAGCAAGTGGTAAGCTCCTTGAACTTGGACTATCTCCACGTGACTTCTGTCAGTCTGGCCTCACTGTCATTGCGTCGTGAATACCCCTGCTTCGTGGTAGCTCAGATCAATCCCCATTGGTCTTTGCCAGATAAGCCAAAAATTTTCAGTGTCGCGAAGCCGTTATGTCCATGACACAACAGCTATGCGGATTCTGATTAGTTTACTGAGATTTCAGTCAATTGTCATTGTCTTGCTCAGCCCAAGTCTCGTTGGTATGTGTTCTGACTGGTAAGCTTCCAAATTATTTAGTCGGAGACTTAGCTTCATCCATTCTCTGATTGCAGTTGGTCACCAAAGTTGTGTAGACTGCTGCCCCCTACCGGCCTCCGTTCTTTCTGGCAACATGATAGAGTTTGGTCCACGACAACGATTGGCGACGATGATCTCATCTCCGGCATTCGTCACGGGAAGCACATTGTACTTGTTCGGTTTTGGTCACTTTATGTTAGTTAGCCTGCATGGTAATATCTCGGGAGGTCGTGTGAGTGGTCTCGACAGGCTCTGTTACTTACTTTGATTTCTTCATAACGTCCGGGCTTCATCGATCTTGTGCTTCGTTTCGATAGTTTATGTAAACTGGCGTAGGTAACGTCTGAAGCACTTGTATGAGTTGCTTCAACGCACTCGGAGGACATCCTGGAGTACGGTTCCTCTTTCAAGGCGTCACCGACTTTCTGCATCTTCTCGCACTTTTTCTGAACTGGTTTGTCAGCTGCACAATAACGCCCGGGACAGGATGCATTCTGAATACGTAATTGATCACCCCTATCATTAACAAAGCTTCGCTCGACTGCCTCTATCGACAATTCCTGTCACCGGCCCTCAGTTGGTACCTCGCAATGAAATGCTTGAACAAAACGCACTGCTGAGTGTTACAGCCCTCATCTATCGGTCATGCTTTTCATAAACTTATGCTCCAACCAAAAATAACATAATAAAACTCTAAAAAAAGTAAAAAGAGCTCCTGTCAACCACGAACACCATCTTGTTGCTGGAGCTACACTCAACTCAGTTTAATGCTTAAGACTTAGTAATTCTAATCGTCTTTCTCTGCGTGCAAGCTTATTACCTGTAATAGCTGTAGCCTCAACCACAGACAAGTATTTCAAGAAAAATGACCTGAAATGAATGGATGAGCGAAAGACTGACACTTTTCGTTTGAGTGTAAATTGCGGATTCGTTGTCACTTTGAAGCCGTTGTATTTCTAGCTAATTTCGGCTTATCCTTTGCATATTTTTAAGGTAAAAATGTGCTAATAATATGTTGGTTATCAGTTCACCAAACTCCCTAAAGGAAGCTTGCAAACTGTTGAGCATATTCTTAACCTTCGAACTTTCTGGTGTGCAGCAAATGAAAAGTCCCGAAAATTGTCAGATCCTTTCACGGTTCTCCGATCATTCTAATCTCAATTCATTGTTTCTTTATGATGCTCGAATTCGGTTCACTTACAAACTGTTGGGCGTGGTTCTCTCTTTCTTGGTGTTCTTTTTCGCCGAAACAAGTCGCTGTCTGCTCGCTTGGCCAGAGACATTCGACTTTCAATGTGTCAGTCTCATATCTATGATATGTGTGATATGCTATCGATGTGTCACTCCCATATTGAACTAATTTACTTAAAGTGTCACTTAATAATCGTTGTGAGGGTCACTAGCAATTGATATAACATCAACTGAATGCAGCAAACAAGTAAAAATTTTTTGAGAGTCCCGAGAAAAGACGTAAAAGCAAAGTGAAATCACCGAAGGTCGGGACGACAACAAAAGTCCTAAGTTTATTTGCAACTTCACGCAGACGAACACTTCATAATGCTCGCTTTTGACTTCGTTCTTTTGAACGCGAAAAACGTATGCTTTGGAATACTGCCTTTGTAGGGTATGGATACCAATGGCAAATCAATTCGGCTTCGGGGGATCTGGAGTTCGATCCCCAGATCGCCCATACTGACATAGGCTTTTCATGTATTTCCCTATACCACCAGACAAATACAGGGACTGATGTGGCTAGTGCCATAACACAGTCCTTAACGACATAACGGCAGAGGGCGCTAGAAGAAGTTTACTAAATACTGTGGACTTTTCCAACACTCTAGAGACTTGTTTATTGCAGTCTTCGTCATATTAAAAACTTTGGAGCGCATCCACAGTTATTCACGAGATATTCCCAAGCTCTTACTGAATGGCTCACGTGTTTAGTCTCGCTGATTCCGAACTTCTCAAAACTCGAACTTGCTGCAAAAGAGACCACCATTATTGGATCTTCGACGTCGGTAAATTTGTGCCTTTCAAAGACTATTCACTTGTGAAAGGTGTGATTTAGACTAATTGTAATAACACTATGTCCAATAAAAAACAAGACTCGACTCATGGAGGTTAAGTTGACCTCAAGATATTAGGTTCATCAGGCGAGGTACTTCGAACTATGCATATTCACATACTTCATAATCCTGCTATGTTCCCATGTTTGGCTTGAGCTTTTTGTAGCCCTGAGAATAAGTGTCTTAGGTAACTGTCTCGAAAACATCTTGGGGCCAAGTAGATTGCAAGAAACTAAGCAAACGGATGCTTGAAGGATGAAGGCCTCAATCAATTGATCCAATGTTAAGCCTCAAACATAGAGTCAAAGTGAGGACTTCACGATCGAACAAAAGCAGCTCATGGGTCTCCTGTTAAAACGGAATGTCGGCATTTTACTGCCTACCTTCCTTGTCTGAAATACCTACCCATGTTTAAAATGCAAAGTGTCAAGTAAGAAATTGATCGTAGATAGAACCAAGCAGTGAGTGTGAATCCATAATACTTGAGGTTGTAGGCTGAGATTTTTTGATAGCTCTCGATCGGTGAGGTCGTCACTTGTGCCGAGCAACTGTTCCGGTAAACAGGTAGTTCCTAGGCTGTTTGAAATCATGGGCCACATGTCATCAAAACTAAACCTTATTGTTCCTAAATGTTTCTTCGAATCAGTTCAAATTTTGTACGTTTACCCCGCAATAAGCGAGAATACTCTGTGGAAGTAATCAGTGTTAGCGTTCTAGAAAGTGCAATCGCCTCAAACCTGCAAGGACAAGCAACGAAATCTGCCAACATTTCATGTGTCTGGCTAACGGTGTCTTAGGTGAGCTGGAGAACCTCCACTAACATATCAATGATGAGCATAACTTGTGTGAGTGTGTGCATCAAGCACGTAAAAGCAAATTGGAACTTGTAGTGCGAAGGATCTCGATAATTGCCCTCATTCTCATCCCGAGAAGCCCAAATGAAAGCGAACTCACACCTCGATTTGACATAAAACTTTCTTACCATATTCAACTTAAGATATTTCAACTTTACGACGAATACATTTCTTAGGCGGGGTCTTACACAAAGACTAATTGGGGTAGCTCAGGCTCGCCAAAACTATAAAGTCGTTGGAAGATTCGGGAGAACATGAACGTCATTAATATTATATGTTGCAAAGATGAACGGTAAACTATTGTTTGTCTTCTTGGTGTGGAATTGCATTCAGTTTGTCTCATTGACGAATCTCTTGGGTAGTAATGTCTTGAGCAAGAAGCTTAGTCCATTTGTAAACGCAGAAAATGTTGTCACAGAAATCGAAAGTACTGCTAAAAAGGTGTTTGACAGAATCAACAACTCAACGCGTCGTGGACAACATCGTATCCTGAAGCCTCAATGGAGAGCAAGGATGTGTCAAGGAGAGACTGGCAGGGATATCAATGACTGGGTGTCATTATTATGCCCAGCTGGCCCTCTGACAATCGTGCTCCTGAATCCTTATCAATATGTACCCAATATGTTTACTTCCTGTGAAGCAATGACAGTTTTATCTAAGATTCCTACAGTACATCTGACAACCAGGTTATTGATCTATACTGGTGAGGATATCAATACTTTCAGGCAGAACTTTGTACCAAGCCAATATTCTTACTTGAAACGTGATCCAGTTTTGATTGTTATTGAAAAACACCTATTCACTTTGGGAAGATCAGAAGTGTATGCCTACTGTGAAGAACAACAGCATAGAGGGATCTGGACACCGTTTATTCCCACTGGATCTTTCGTGGAGAACCTTGCCACTATCAACCTCTACAACACTTCAATCCTGCCAGGTACTTGGTCTGCGCTGCCTTCCATTCATATAACGAACGTTTTCCAGAAAGCTCTGATTTTTTATGCATACCTGTTAGTCGCTCCTCGATCCAACACATCGATTTATGAGATACAGATCGCTGTCATTGAACCAGAGAATGACATTCTCCATCCAAACCAGAGCTTTGGGTATCCATTTGGTAAGACAAAGTATACTACAGTGATGGTTACAAATCCCAGGATCAAGGATGATCAACACGCCGTTATAGATAAACACATCTGGCTCACTCTTCTTGCATTGATGGTGATATTTGACATTCTTTCGGTTAGAAACAATGGTCGCTGGATGCTAACTTGTTATTGGCTTCGGTTTTGCGCGGCTTCTTTAGTCACTGCAGCCCATATAAACAAGAGAACGAAGGTTACGTTCACAATTATACTTGCTGTTGGTTTGTTCTTAAGTTCTAGTTGGATTGCGGTTTCCCTCATTAAGGGTGATATTCTCAGCAAGCGCATCGCCCCAGGGAAGAACTTACCGACTATTAAGCATTGTGTTCCACCCCTCAGTTACCAGCTCAAAAATGATCAGGGAGTATTCTATCATCTTAACAGAGAACGTAACCGGCTGATTCTACATCTTCTGAAGTACAAACCCGTTTGTGTAATTGGGGAGTCGAAAGTATTCGATATGTGGTTGAATGTGAATTACGGGGATGTCAAGGTTTCAAAGCCACCGTCTGCCGGAGTTGCAGAGATTGAACTAAGATCGTCGCAACATTACTTTCCTGAATCCAAAAACACATTTGTTTCATACGCATGCAAGTTTGTGCTCTCAGATTTATTTCACCGTCTAATCATGTTCGGGCTTTTTAAGGGATCCGAAGTGTCATCTAGCCGTTTTCTGATGCGGGAATACTTTGGATGGAGTAACACTACAGATCATCATCGTCAACGGGACATTTTATTTGAACACACCATCGGGAATGCTCTCAAACATTACCGCTTGGACATGCTGTCAGCCGCAGGTTCAGAGTACGACGCAACATTCTACTTAGGACTACCTATCTTGTCCTGGGGCACTTTTGTTGCCTTTTCTGCTTATCTAACTGAGTATCTATCTAGACTGCCGTCATTTTGTAGACTTTGGCAAGATATCAGAAGGGCGACAGCACGTTGCAATATATTTTCTCGGTCGAACCTGTTGTGGAAACGAAGAAGGATTGCGGAGAAGAACTTTAAGGCAGGCGGACATCATGAATTTCAAAGATCAAACAAAGCAACAAGACCTGTTTTATTGAGTTCATCCTCGGGAAGTCAACCTATAAACATCATTCATGTACACAATGGAAAACGAGTTGCATGGGGTACACATAGTGGTTGATCTAGGTTGGTAATGTCAATCCTGAATCCGTATGTGTTATGTCCATATGTGTTAGTTCCATACAGCTCCATACTTCGGATAGTTACGGGCCCATCGCTTACGAACAGATGAATAAGTTCGGGAGGATATTTTAACCGTTACAAACGTGGTGTTCTTAAGAAGTATCCAATTGGCACTGCAGGTAATTCGTGAAGACCCGCTCCCTTTCTATATGCAGAACTTTCTTTGTATGGAAGATCTGTTCATTTCACCAAAGTGAGTATTGATATAACACCTGCCGTACACCAGGAGTGGTCAACGCGCCAGCCGGGAACCTACTTTGTGGCGTCCTCGAGTGTATCTGAAAGTGTCCAGAAGCTATACTTTTCAAAAAGTGCAACTGTTCTTCAAATACGTTTGGTGAGACGGGATCTTGAAATGCCGCTATCCTAACTAGTCATGCATATAAATACTGAGGAAATATGACCTGATCTCCGTAATTCAGTTTTTGTTTAGTTCAGCTTATGTCGAACGGATCCTCCAACCAAGTCCAAAGCGCCACGTTCAGTAAGGAGTTTGCTGAAATGCTTACTTTGCATGAAAAGGGAAGGTAGATTGATGAATTCCGGTATGACGTTCCTTCACCAGATAGTTGCCTAGTGCCTCATAGAGCCATTCAGGATGAAGTTGTTCAAAATGATGCAAGTCGTATACTGGCTCGATAATATACTCACGCACGACTACGAATGACACTCTTCAGGTTTAACAAAGGTAAACGAAGACCACACTGAAAAGCAGGGTTTCCAACTATATGAATAATTCAAAAATGTATAGAAATAGCCTATGGGCAAATAATGATCAATGATCATACCTTAAAACTGTAACTTGCTTAACTAAAGTGTCTAGGTTCTTCGAAGCTGTACTGGTGGATATATTTCCGAGTGGGTAAATGTGTCCGGGATCTCATAGCATTTGGTCACGTCTGGTTCTATATGTGATGGACAGAGTGTGATGCTTTCCTCTGCACGTCATGCATTTCATGTCTTTTGCGGGCTTGTGACCCTTTGCTAATTTCCTTGTTTCTCAAACAAATAAAATACTTGAAAAAAAAAAAACGTGCGAACACAATATTCACACCTTTTTCCTTCTCTACGGACATTCAATGCCTTAAGGCAAGATTCTTTAAAAGTGGTTTGTAATCTTGTTCTCACCAATAAAAGTGTCATATTCTTTGACGCGTTTTAAATCTTAACAGTTTATAGAGTGTATCTTGATTGTATGGAATTATGTCTCGTTCGTATAAGCCCTTGGACATCCCATTGGGAGCTTCGTACTGTTCCAGCGATCGTTCGATGTCTTGAGTGAGACAGTATTTACAACTAATTGAATATCATATCAGGAAATAAACCATTTCTGGTCGGAGTGTTGGTAGATAACAGAATTAAAAATGGTTAACTGGCAGAACACTTTTTATTTCAAGTTACTTTGGAATTACAAACGATTCAACTTTACTGGAAACAAAATGTGTCGTGCTAGTTCACTACTCTTGTTATATTAAATATGATATTTTGTTACCTCTATTTCTGTAGATTGTTTTGGTGGTTCTAGTATTGTATTCCTAGTTCATGCGTTTCTGGGCTTTGGCTGGGTAGTTTATACAACTTATCTCTTCAAACAACATCAAACATTATACCGTTCGTTTTGTCACTTCTCCTGCCCTCCTGGATGAATCTGCTCCTTCCCACAGTGATCTCTATGCATTCTTATCTTTTTTCATGTCATATGTTGCTCCTTGCTCAGGCGTTCGTGATAATCAAACAATTCTCGTATTGAAATTCTCAATTAGAACACTCAGCTTCATCTTATTATCTACACAGACTTCCATTGGTATCATAAATCTCCTTCTGGGGATATCAACACATTGATTGAAGATAAGAGGATCAAAGATCGGAGAAGTATGGTCTATGGAGCGCTTTAACATGGAGTCACTTGTTGATGAATGTTTCCAGGTAGAAGACGTTGATACACTCAATGCGATCAGCCGCGAATTTGTTAGAATTGTAATTGACAAATGAGTCACTTTGAAAATTGAGTTGAACGCAATCTGATAGGACAATATTTGATTCTCTCAGATATACAATTTAGTCAGGTACGCAGTGTTATTTTGCTTTAACAAAACTCACTCATGCAAAAATATATCCCCGTTCGCTCATTTTGATCGTCAGGCCAAGCTAGAAACCATTCCAAATTACATATTAGACCATGACTGTTAACAGTGATATAAATCTTATGCTTCTCCCTTCACTTTTGCCCTGTAAACGAGCAATCGTGCTTACAGGAATGCTCCCCTACTTTTTTGTTGACACGAAGCATGCAGAGTATTCAACTGAGTGCGGAATTTTCATCCCAAAATTATCACTTCATAACTGCCACTTTTGTTAATAAGAAACTGTAACTAAATCCTCGCTGTCTACAACTTGACAACATGTTTTTCTTTCTTTGTTTCCCCCGTAATCCGACGTATGTACTGTTGGCAGAGAGAGAGAGAGCTCCCGTGCTTCACTATTTGAATTTAATAAAGTTACCTGCGTAATGTTCTCTCCATTAGGAAAAAATCTTACTGTTTGCATCGATGTTTACTAATAAATCCATAAGTCCCTTTTTGATCGCCAGGCACGTTATTCATGAACAACTTATTTGCACTTACTCGCTAACCATCAAGATCAACTTGCCTTGATGATTTCTCAATTCAAATATTAGTACCACCTATGGTATATGTTGAATACTGTACATTACACACCAAGCAGTACCCTAGCGGTCCCCACCCCTGATTTGAGACGGAAACTGTATAATTATATTGAAAAGAATCAATCATCCAATTACTACCACGCTTTATACCTTCATTTTTTATTCAGATGATCACCAGGTGGTAGAGTAAAAATGATTTTGCCCCTCGTCCCTATCTTTCGCCTCCCTACTAGTACGCACTTGTTTCCAATTTTATTGCTGATAACCTTCATATCTGTCAATCCTTTGTATATCGCATGTAATTTCTGCTAAATACTTGGATTTGGATGGAATTTCCAGAAACGTCTTCACGGCTACATATTTCCTGAACATTGACCGAATTTCCCATCACTTTCTTGGAGCCTGGTCTTGGCTGCACCAGAAAGTGTCAACTACCACGGTACACTAATGACAACATAAAGAATACTCGTTTCTACTCCACATTGCAAACATTCGAAATTCCTGTATCTAACTGCCACACAGTTTCACGCAGAAGTCGTAATACGTTAGTAAAGAGACGACACAATTTTTTTTTTGTAGTTTATATTGGCGCGTGATCAGTTAGAGGTTCGGTTTTATTTGATGAAGTTTCGATAATTCTTCGCATGTCCATTTATTACACCATTATACCATAATTAAGTAATTTTAACACAAAACAAGTAAGGCCGGGTTTTCATTCTTGGGGGAATTGGGGTGTGATGCCCCTCCCTGGAGATATCGCTCACCAAGGGAGTTGACATTGACACGAGCTCCTGCTCTGTTGAGCTGTTGGGAATATGGCATGTCTTGCTGGCAGTGAAGGAAGCATGTGAGAAGAGAGTACTTATTTCGACAGGCTCAAGAAGTGCACTCCAAAGCATTTGCTCCTGTTCTCCAAAGAGTGAAAGCTTCAATTTGACTCTTGCTATTTACGACAGGTGGTCAGTCCTGCGTTGTAAGAATGTTGTAATGCAGTGGCTGCCATCGCATGTTGGCATTGAGGGCAATGAGAAGGCAGACTGCTTGGCAAGTGATGGTACAAAGAAGCTGAAAGAGATTCACATGCCGACCGTCCTTGGAGATATGAAAAGACGGATGACCGACGACATTATGGTGGAGTGGAGAGGACTGCTTGAAGAGGAGAGTGGAAGGTCAAATATAGTGATGATGGGACTCGTGTTGGGTTCGAGGATGATCAACGTTGGAGGCTGTGGACGCGCAGTTTTGGTGCAGGTGAACCGGGTTTGGTGCGGCAAAGCTTTAACGGGGAGCACGTTGCATCAGATTGGTGCGAGGGGTACTGCTGACTGTGAGATCTGTGGATTAAACGATGATGTTTTACACCGATCGGACAGTTGTGTGAAGCTTGAGAGAAAGAGGATGATCGAGCTGGACAGAACGAATCACGGAGATCTCAAGACGAGAATGAAGGATGAGAACGTTGTCCGGCTGGCTGAACTTATGAAGTGTCATTGACCGGTGGTAAAGATTGCATCACGTTTGAGTTAGTAATGTATTATGCATGTATTGCTCTCATTTGTGAACAACCACAACAATAAGGCTCAGAGATCGGATGGGATTCCTCCGAACTTCACACCTAGTTCGGCAACATCAAAATTAAGGCTCTGTGATCAGTATCCTCATGTATTGCTCTCATTTGTGAACAACAACATCAATAAGGCTCAAAGATCGGATGAGATTCCTCCGAACTCCACACCTAGCTTGGCATTATCAAAATCAAGGCTCTGTGATCAGTATCCTCATGTATTGCTCTCATTTGTGAACAACAACTTCAACAACAATAAGGCTCAGAGATCGTATGGTATTCCTCCGAACTCCACACCCAGCTCAGCATCATCAAAATTGAGGCTCTGTGATCAGTATCTTCATGTATTGCTCTCATTTGTGAACAACAACTACAAATAGTGGAGGCCAAACGTGGACCCGACGGACAAGTGCGGACATACACCGAAAGGGGTTTTACAACCCGAAGAGCTGTGCAGCTTCAATTATCCCTGGAAGTCTACCGAGAAACATCTCAGGACCAAATGAACGGGTCCCCTTCTTCCCAACCCATCTTGTCACAAAGTTCCACTGAGCATCGATCAGTCGAGTTTTCTTGTTATTGCAAACATATCGTAGCTTCCCGCGGCTAATTAATTACTCCCCCCCCTCCCTTTTTTCTCTATCCCTGCTGTCGTGTGCGGTATCTTATCGTTTTTCACCCCTTTTTGTTACTCGCTGTTGTTTCTGCATATAAGCACAGTCCATAAGGGGAGTGTTAATAACAGTCGTAATCAACTCTCTATGTTTCGAACACCCATTGTCAGCGAACGACTGTCCGAGACCGTATGTTTACATTGTTGTTAACACCATGCAGAGTTTCCATGGTTTGTAATACTTGTGCCATATACGTTTCAATGCCCTGTTCTATCCGAATCTCATGCCTGTGACACCTTATGGCATGTTTGAGAGAGTATCGGATTTCCATCCCCGACCTGTTTTGTTAACATTCCCGGATCGTCGAACAATGTGTTCGAAATGAGTGTGTTCTAGTGTGAGTTTGGATTCAATCTTATGTTATTCCCTCAAATTGTATGTGACGTGAAAATACCGACTATGTGTCGACAGAATTGCTGCAGACTAATATCATATCATTGTATTAACCAGAAGAAGGGTAGTCGTCGTTGAACGTGTTGAATCGGAGATCTAGCAGTTGTACATTACAATTTACAATCACGAGTAAATACAATGTTAAGTGATCTGCTACCAATGTCTTTTCGCTTGTGTTGCTAGAAGCTGAGTTCGGTCAAGTTAAACTTTATACATGGTTTGGCCATTAGTTGAAGAACCTGGAAATCAATCGCAGCCACATCAGTGCTGTAAATTATGTAAATGCAAATTTGATTGATTGATGCACATAAATCACTTGGAGGACCTTCAAGGACACTGAAGATGTAAAAGCGTCAGTATTTATGCTATTCGCCAGAAAAAATCATGGTAAAAGTCACAGGGGATCCATAGACGTATCGGTGGAACCCAACATAAACTATACGATCAGCTATCTTAAGCGTGACTTTCATTATAATTTTTTCTCAATACTCGTAGATGACCCTCTCCTTGTCGATATGCACCATAATTGATCAGCATTTTTGTGTGTGTTACATCAGCATGTGATCTTGTAGCACAATGGAATATTACAATGGATAATAAGGTGAGAGATGGCATAACTGGACCCTCTTTCTCATATGGCCGTGTTAGAAAATTAGCTTGGAATAGTGAGAAACAACAACTTAAGATTTCATGATTCAGAGCCTTTCTGGAGTAAGCTAACGAGAATTGAGTACTGATTATCAACGATGATATGTATATTTCTACAGCTTGGAAAGGGACAGTCGAATCAGAAGGACTGCTTCAGAAAGGTTGGTTTCAGTTTTGAAGGCATGGACAATGGTGTGAGAATCGATCATTAATGTATTGCGCGCTCTTCATTGCGATGCAAATTACCAATCAAATAGCTAGCTAGTTCTGCTATTCGAAACAGTGTGGTTAATTATCAGCTTTACTTCAGATATCACTGGAACATAATGTGTAAAATTGAACTGGGGGGTTACTCACGTTTCAACTTCAGCAATTCAAGAAACTCACTGTTCAGCGATGCACAAAAGATGTACATTCTTGCTCACTTATGAAGCAACGCACACTCATTTCATTCGTTTGAGTTTGAATGAGCCTATAACACCAGAAAGAACTTTGAAAAAATGAGAGAAGATTCAGAAAGAGTGAAGTTGATCAATTTCAAGTATTCACTCTTTCAGGTTGTCATGAATCGTTTGGATTGAGTACTTCCAGATTTCAGCTGGATATATAACTCCTATGTTAACGTCATCGCCTGGATGATACAAAAAGTGACTGTGTGGTTCACACTCGAGCCGAAAATAAAAGTTTGTGAATACACTAGAGAGATGGGTGAGGGTGAAATCAGTTCCATGTCCAAGTGCTCCAGCGTGTAAGAAGATCATCAAGCATTCACAGAAGGTCTCAGTCAACGACGAACCAAGCTAATATACTCAAAGTGTCAAAGTTGAGAATGTCAGGCCTAGCGAAAAGACCACTCGGTGTTAAGGTAAGGCAAAGGCTTGATGAGTCCGACGAATGAGCTTACATGGATTTTAAGACTTGGGTTGCAATCTTACCTCTGAAGAAAATAGACAGCTTGTGCGATAAGAAATGACAATCATAGGACAAGATCAGCACGTATTCTCCAGAGGCCTCAATCAACGTCAGATCAAGCTGATATGGCGTAGAAAGAAGGTGCCTCAAGTGAGAATTTTAAATCTAGCATGAAAACCAATCGGCGTTGAGTTGCCTTGATGAGCTCATCAAAAACCGTGATGAACTCGAGAGTTGAGCCTGACATTGGGTTTGTCATCATATCTCTGAAAGGGATGGAAACTTATAGGAATAGGAAACTCCCATTCATATGGTTACGTCAACATCTGTGCACAAATGCATATAATGAACTCTCGGTGAGGCTATGCATATTTTAACGAAAGTACGCTGTCAGAAAACTTCAGCTGCTGCACAGGTACGTTCTCCAGATACATAATTGTAGCCCTTCAGAGATAGAACTGTGGAGAAGCAGCTTTCCTGAACTAGATACTGATGAAGCAGACGTACAGGTTGTATTCCTCGTTTCGTCCTCCGATGTAAGAAGTCGTCTGTTGGAAATACCGGCAATTTGAAAGAGTGGATGGGTCAAAAATGTTTTTCCTTTCTTCGTCAAATCGAAGCGTCATCGCACCTCTTCTTTTTTGCTCTTTGATCGTCGTCTTGACCAATAATATTTTTTCATGGAATTTGCAGTTTGAGCTTGAAGCTTGAGCTGAACAAGCTATTTTGGTTTCTGTCCGTACGACAACGTTTGACCTAATACTTTAGTAAAGTAAAGGCTCGTGAAGATTTTGGAGATACGGGTCATCTCAAAACTGAAGTGTATAGTTGCATTTGCGAGAAGATCGTCATGTAATATTGGGAACTCTTATTCTACGACCCAATAGAACACAAATCAAAACACAAGGTGCCGCGAAGAAGAACTTTCAAGTTAAATAGAAAATCTGTCGATGGTAAGCAGCCCGGAACTCTTACCTCGAAATTGCCTACACTCATCGGGTACACAAAGGACCACTCGTGTGACCAGCAGCGTGTGCGTTTATGTTTGAATGAAGGACTTGCTGTGTGCGAAGTCGAGTAACGCACATGTTAACCAAAAATAGGTGTCAAAGTTCAGCTGCATGAAGTATATTTCCAAGCGTTTGGAATGAATTATATGAAAGCTCAGGGATGGAGTATAATAAGTGAGAAATTTTGTTGCAGTGCAAAGCAATTGTGCAGAAACACTGATTAAACGGGAAAAAAGTCCTCATACTTATTCCAGGTGATATCTTCACATCTGTTTGAGCTCATAATATTGTGTCAGCCATGTAGCATGTTGCCGGATGATAGTTAAAGTCGAATGTGTGTGGGATGATAATATATGGATCATATTTGTACGGTGACAATCAGTGTAGTTTGTATGCTTGGTGAGAATCAGTGTAGCATATGTATTAGTAAATAGCCAATGCAATGTGTACTTGGATGATACTCAACGTAGCACATTTGTTGAATGATAATCAATGTGGGATGTATGTTCAATGATAATCAATGTGTAATGTAGGTCAAATGATAATCAATGTGGGATGTATGTTGAACAATAATCAATGTAGGATGTCTGTTGGAAGATAGTCAATGTAGCATGTATGTTAAATGATAATCAATGTGGGATGTATGTTGAATGATAGTCAATGTGGGATGTATGTTGAATGATAGTCAATGTGGGATGTATGTTGAATGATAGTCAATGTGGGATGTATTTTGAATGATAATCAATGTGGGTTGTATGTTGAATGATAGTCAATGTGGGATGTATGTTAAATGATAATCAATGTGGGATGTATGTTGAATGATAGTCAATGTGGGATGTATGTTGAATGACAATGAATGTGGGATGTATGTTGAATGATAGTCAATGTGGGATGTATGTTGAATGATAATCAATGTGTGATGTATG
>JAQFXQ010000014.1:0-17085 GCA_034693645.1 Pergamasus crassipes | reverse complement strand
GTTCTCAAAGAACTCCCGCTCAGTTATAATCCTAATTATGTGCTATCAACAACCAGCAGCTACTGCTTTGTATCAAACATTGATGTGATGTATCTTGTGGTACGCGAACTGATAAGGAACAATAATGAACGTATGTGTATCATCATTTTATGCGAATAAAATGATTATGAAATCTAAATACATATGTTTTTTTTAATATTGTATTAAACAAAATGTATTTATATATCTATGTATATTTATAACCATATACATGTAAATAAGACTTAAATGAATGTACTTAACCCAGTTTCTTCCTCGCTACAATACATGAATTATTTGTAAGACGAGTTTGAACTACTATAAAACTCCTTAGAACTGCCGAGAATCATTGTAACAGAGTTGATAAGGACGCTCCGAAGAAATCTCATTACGAGTACTCAGGTCTCGATTCCATCAATGGGGGGATCCTTAGTAGGACATGTTTCCTTCAATTGCATAGATGGAAGGATAAATGAAACCATGCATTGGAAACGACTAGACAGGAGGAGAGAAAGTAGGCTAGCGTGTGAGTACGTTGAATATGGGGAAGAGGATCGTAGACGTGTCTACTGCCCCTACTCGCCCTTCACCACCCCTAGGTGCCCTTCTCCCGTCTCCGCGAGTACACTCAGTCCAACCCTTCCTCTTCTTCGAACGAGCTCGACTAACAGAGACAGAGGCTGCCTGCGAACCATTCGAGATCCCCTTTCCACAATTGAGTCCATGCGCGCAGGGAGATCTTTGAGGAATTCTGTTTCTTATTTGACGTAGACGATGTGCATGTCTTTTCCGTTCATCAACATCTTAAACCATTAAATCATAAATCTCGGCACTCATTCTTGCATGTGATAAAAACTGCGATTCTAGACATTTTGACACCTGATTCGCCGTACCTCTCTTCGTCGATCTCTGCCGCCATTCCTAATAAATCATTAAATCGGTTAATCATTCATTTGGTCCACTAGATTATAGTCAAAACGTGACACGAGAAAGGCCTTCTCCTTTCTGGCATTCTTCCACTCATCGTAAACTCACCTTTCCTTCTGCCCCTTAATTCTTCCCACAGCTTTCTGTCCGCCGAACAGACATAGTCTTCTCCCACTATGACGGCGCATTTGCCGCTCAGTCTACTTGCTCCTGTAATATACTTGCTTGGCGGCAGAAGCCCAAGCACTAGAGAATCATCTTCCCAAACTCCAATATTCGTCCAATTAGCCGAATGAAGGTCCAGCAGACGAACCTGCCTTTCACGAGCTGGCTATTCAACGTTTAGCTCTCTGCAGTGCAAGAGGCAAACGTTTTTATGACGAAATTAACACGCCGGATTTTTTTAGTTCCGATCTCGTTGCTTGCATGCCCCAAAAACTAGCAGGATACCAGCCGAATACAAGTCCAACAGCTACCTCTTTACTCGATGGAGTTATATATTAAATTAATATCTACCTGATGTAGTCTCTGCTCGTAGTTTTGTACCTGACTTTCCACAGTTGTGATGATATTTTCTTCTTGGGCTTCACCCCCTGTAAGTCATCGAGGCTTTTGTCGTGGGACTAATCATACACATCCCAGTATTCGCCTGTTGATAGAGGAAAAGACTAGAAAAACCTATATCAGGATGTGGAGATCGAACAACAGTTCTCCCGAACACAATCCGACGCGGTACCACCACACCAGCGTGCTCCGTAAATCTGTTAGCAATGTGTACATGGAGAAGCAGTTGGGTCCTTCCGGTGCATCCATTCGCCTTCGTGGAAAAAAATGCATATTCGTACACGAGTGGGTGTCAAAGTTTGCCTTGAATAACTATTTATGAACTAGTAGTTTGTTAGACTTTTTTCGGTGTAATTCTGAACTCTTACTATCGGCCAAGCGAAGCGCGGTAAATCAAATATTGACAACAGGAAATATTAACACCAAGTTCTTTGAAATGAATCTATATGGCATTATTAGATACGTATCCTTAAAAGTAATTAATAATAATAATTATCGTTATTATAGGAATCCTTATTACGTTCAAGCAACTCGAATCACATGATCTGCGTTCATTGACTTCCCAAATCTCACTACCAGAAGCAGGTGATATAGCTGGCTAAACTAGAATCATCAAAAGATCGAAATCCTTTTTCGTTACAACAACTCGACAAACCTAGAAGTTCCGGACTCCAAGAGGCGTCATTTTCAGTGTCCATCAAATTGTATCTGAAATATTATTTCGAGGACGCTACATTTATAATAAAAGACAAATTGATTTGATCCGTGCCATACATTTATGATCCACAGGGGAGCCTAGTCGTAACGTTGAGCCTCGTCGAACCGTTGAGTGGGCCGTGTCCCGTAGTCGCTCCATTGAAACATGGTTACCTCATATTCCGTGGTATAGGCCTAATTCTATATGGACATCACTACCTACCAACACAGCCGAAGTACTAAAGGTACCCAAATGGCTCAATCGCTCAGCTTCTAGTGCCATTTGGGCAAAAATGTTAATCTTTACAACAGAAGCATGTGCTGGGCTCTAACGACCCTGCTCACTCGATGCTCGACTATCGAGTCACTCATAACTCCAGCTCCACAGTACGGTGCTCGTAACCCGTTAGAGGGTTTTCCTACTTGGTTGTCGATACCTGACAGCGGACGTCTGAATCCGTATCTATCCGTTGCCTATTCTGTCGCGTTGGACAACTCTTACCTGCTCTAGGAACCTGAACCTTTAAAACGTATTTCGTACGATGTCATACGAATCGTATGGCATTTGTGACGAAACGATGGACCAACTCGGTTCTGGTAGTCCAGGAAGGGACTTCGAGTTACCCATCAGAGATGCTTTAACCACGAAGACTCCATTTAGGATTAACCACGTAGAAGATCGAGTCCAATTAATCTCAAGGACAGTCCGGATCTTTCAGTGAGAAGCCTCAAACTGTGTTAGAATAATCGCTCTCGGTCTTAAGGTCATTGCATTCGCCTCATGATCCAAAACTGACGAGATCATCATGCTCACTGATCTATGGGGTTGGGCTTGATTAGTTCAGTAGCCATGTGAATTTCCTTGGAGTTAGATTATGTGATAACGGGTCTGCCCTGCAACCTATGCTTCATAGTCTCGAAGTACTTTTATTACTGTATTGTAATTGTTATTGTTTTTTGTTCGCTATTTATATGCCCTTTTTATTACCAAACTGTTGGTGTTAAATGAAGATCTTGTATAATCCCGAAGTATCTCACTCCTTGAATCATCTGGGGCGTGCGATATGTGGAAGATCAATTCTCGATGGACACTTTAGGTGTATAGCTGAGAAAGGGAGGACAACATACTCATTGAATTCCGTACCGTTGCGTAGTCGACTGGGCGAATAAATTATTTTTTGAATTGCATTTAGCTGTAGAAACAACCTCTAGATCATCACTGAAATTTGTCGTCAAGTCACATCCATCATTTCAGGTCATTCCGCTCGAATTGTTGGGGCCATTGTGCAAATGGCTGACAATATTTCAAGAGCACGATGCAATAGAACACATCTTACCTCGGATTGGGACGGCACTTGAGTTCTTCTGGACAGAGTATTCATACTTTGAAATATCTGCTTGAAGCTTTATATTTTCTTGTTCGACTCCGACTCCCGAACACCCTACACTAAACACTATACTAGAAGTTTTCATGCCGTCTGCAACATTCTCAACTTTCCGCTTCTCACCTCGCGTACACATCATTTTTGAGGCTAGTCTCTATCTTTGGCGCGGCCTTGTCTGCACAACCGTCGAACCACCCCCACGTACGACGGACGTAACCTTATCTCTATCTCCACAGCTCGGTCTCGACTAACATAGAAAGTATTTATTGAGGGAGCCGAACAATCCATAGATTCGGCCACAGGATCTCAGGCCATGGGTCGGTCTCCTGGGGCATCTCATGACGAAATTGGAATTAATGTTTGACCTACTGCAGGCCTCTCCAAAAAACCTTTACATCCTGTGGAGCCCTCTCTGACTTTGCGGTCTCCAAAAATCCTACTCAATCTCCTGTTCTGGACCACATTGAAGTCTCGTTTTCGCTTGTACATATCTCTTTAGAGACCACTCTACGCCGATCGTAGAAAATCAAAACTCAGTTTTGAGAACGTGTTCTCCCCCCCCCCGAACCAGGTGGAATTTACAAAGCTGATCTCGGGACCGATGAGCCCATGAGCAGCGAGTTGTACCATGGGATGGTATCACAATTTCCAACACATGAAATCATCTGGATCCAGTCCCCTATCTGAATCTACGCCTCTTATACAACTTATATTCCGCCTTCATATCACTCCGCTCCACACTTGACCTCTAACTCTCGACTCAATACCCGGTAATTTCATTTTATGTCAACTCATTTTATCTGATCGGTGGTCATTTGATTTCGGATTTGACACCCATTGTCCAGCTAGCTGTACGACTACCTTGTCAATTTAGATATCCCCTATGTATATTGATATACCGCACATACTATCTGCATCGTTTCTGTATACACTGGACTATAAAAAGGAAGCTAATTTCTAAAACGATTCCGCTTAGCTACCTCAAAAAGGTCAGCTCAAAATCCTATGATTGATCTCAAATCAAAAATGGGTTTTGAAAGTACCTCAAGAAAAACACGGTTGCGTTCTGTTAACTTGTTGAAACTTTTATTTGCGCCGCATATTTCCTATTTGATTTATTTCTTTTTCATTACATTAGATACTCTTATTTTATTTATTGTGTATTTTAGTTTTTTTCTCTTCATTACTTATTTATTGCTCTGACACTATCTACGTATTTATTTTTATATATATATACTTATTTATATATCTGAGTTGGCAAAACCCCATGTTCCTCCTCCTCACCCGTGGTCTTCGGCCCCATTTACACCCAGAGTTCACCCCAGCCGTTCACATATAACTCTCAAATCACGCTTTCAACACATCAAGAGTTCCGGGATGCAACTTCAAGCCTGAGGCAATAGTAACTTCCCTCTTTGCTCGTTTCCGCCTATGTTCTCGACACATCAGGGACCTACATTTACATTTTGATTAGAGTTTTGATAAACAGTTACATCCGTTGGTATTTCGGCTCTTCAGACCATCAAAATCCCATGTCTAAACAACGGAACAAGTTATGGGGGGACCGTCAGAAGTTAACGTGTTTGTATTAGGGGCTTTTCGTTAACTACCCTCAGACAGTTGAGTTCCTAGTGGCAGTCCTACAATCTTCATTTTTCACTTTTTCCTGGTTTCACCCAGCATCCATCAATCAATCAATCAACAGAAATCAGTCATCATCGCCACCATTGCGTGTCAATCTACATGTTTGCAATTCTATACGATTTTTTTGGAGTCTTTTTTCACGTATTCGTCGTGTCGCTAATATTATATAACTATTGTTTACAGACCTATTTTATATATTGCATAATTACTCTCTTTCTTTCTCTCGCTTTTTTTTTTGATATACTCTTGAAGCACTTGTACTCTTTCTCATCATCATCATCATATGTCGCCTTCAAACTCATTGTTTCTCAATCTAATTCATCAAAATCAGCGTCTCTTGTACGTTCCGGTTTGTATATCTAGGTGAACCAGCTCAAAAAGATCACGCCTCACCAGGCATAACTGATCATCTCCCTGAATAAACAACATTCCCTATAAGCTCGTCCTCGCTATTCTCGATGCTCTGTTTGATCGTGGCACACCGGTTTTACACCCGCACCCGAGAAGTTTCGAATAGGATAAGTGGAGTTTCGGCCTTAGAATTTTCATCAGTGTGGGTGTCTTTCTGTTCAAGTGTAGCTTTCCGGGTCGGAGCTGAAGCTTCTTGTTATGTTGTGACGGTGCTCGTATTGATGATGGCACAGGTGTTGGGTTGTTGGTGTGAGTAGTGGCGTCGGTGTAGATCTTCTCGTCATTCGTTGCTTACAGCTGCAAGAGCCAGAAGTAGATCGTCATCGGCGGACAGCAGGTGGCAAAAGTCAGAACTGTCGTTGCCAATGAGACCTGTGGCCCCGCCCAGGGGTGAACCCGCTTCAGGATAATCCAATTGACTTGCGAGTGAGCACAGAAGATCTTGTGCGGATCGAAGCTCACGGTCCATGTCCCGATCTAAGGAAGGTCCGGTGATGCTTGGACCTCCCCGTCCGGCTACATTGAGGTTCATCGTTAGACCCTGATGGCCTGCATACGAACGACTGCCTCCCACTCTGTGCGCTAAACTGCTACTGCATGAATATCCGTTTGGTAAATCTTCACCGTTAACCAGCAGTTTCATGAGGACAGACCCGCTCTTTTCAACCGGTTTTGGTAGTAGTGTCTCATTTGTAACCGAGTCGATGGTCTTACGACGCTTGATGGGCGACGCAGGAGATACGACAGCTGGATGCCGACTTCCTGCAGAGTCGAGACTGGACCGTTGTGATGCTGATCCCGAGCTCAAAGATAGTGGTCTCTTTAACGAGTTCAAGTTGGCCAATGCCGTTGTTGTAGACTGATGACTGACTTTTTGAGGCACAAACTTCTTGATGGAAGTCGGTTGTGACGAAGAGGATGAACTTATGGAAGAAGACTGATTCAGTAAACTGGAAAGAGGACTTAGCTTTGTGGAAGAGTCCTGACAATGTCTGTCCACTGAGGGAGACAGTGTTTGTGATGTTGGGGAACTGGAAGAATCGGACGAAGGAGTTCTCGAACTGACAACGTGATCCGATTTGATGGTAGCCTGGTTAGCTTTAGTTTGACGATGCAGCTGTCCATTAAGGCCCTGGCTAGTCGAGTTGTGCGTGCTTATAACGGTCTGCAAATGTGTTTTGCCATTTGCGTGATTGACCAATTGGTTGGACTTGAGACGCTGTGAACCGTTGAGTTCGGACGTCGAAATGGGACTTGCATTCGGTTGGTGCGTATGTGATTCGTTTAATGCGGGAGATTGTTTATAAATACGCTGTTCGGATTGATTCTGACTGATTGTACCTCCCCAGTCGTGTTGCATAGCCCTCTGCTTCTCACTGAGACTTGTAGAAACTGAGGATAACAAACTGGAGTGTAACTGGCTTCCACCGCCCCCACCACTCGAAGAAATAAACGTCGTGGATAACGGGCTGGTCGTAGGAACCGTGTTGCTTTGTAAAAGTGCAGCCAGAAGAGGTTTCGATGCTTGCTTACTGTTGCCGCTCGAATTTGAACTTGTTTGATTAGAGTTGTTTAACTTTTGACTCTGACTTGAATTGCTGAAGACGCCTCCGTCCTTCGACGACGAATTTCTACTGGAATTCTGGTGGGACTTTTCGCTGCCGTTGGAAGTTGGGTATTGCTTGGAGTTCCCGCTGGTAGTGTCGCCGTTTCCCACAAGCTGTGAATGAAGAGACGACCCGTGGAGCGTCCGTGACGAGAGGACAAAACGACTACCGTTGCTTGTGATGAGCTTCGTTGTTCTCGACGATGCTGCTTGCCCATTTGATCCGTTAGAGGAGCCACGCTGCCTCGATGAATTCACATTACTGTTCAAATTCAACTCCGATGAATCAGACGAGATCTTTGAATCCGTTAATGATGATCCTGATGATGCGGATAATAATATTGATGGAAGGAAATCATGACTCATGAGTCGTGGTGATGACGAAGTGGAGCGGGATGACGCCCGAATGCCGGCTAAAAGAAAGCTGTCGCCATCATCAGCCATATCATCCTGGTCAATGTCGACGCTTGAGCAGATGGCCGCACCTGAAGTAGAGCCGGGGGAATGTTCCTGATCAGCGAGGTCATCGAGTAAGGCTGGGGGAAGATCCGAGGAACATGGAAGGAGTGCATCGCCGTCCCCGCCAGTGTAGGGAGGTGAGCAGCTTAAAGGTGAGCAACCGGCACTGTCAAGTAGAGATGGAAATAGATTGTCGGCCATGTCATCGCAACAGCCTCCAACAACACACATATCACCTTCAGCAACTGCTTCGGACGCCGACGAGAGCGAGCCAAACTCGACTTCGAGTGGCATGGCTGAATCGCCGGCGTTGGGCGCGAGATGAGTCAGATCCAGTCCGGGCTCCTCAGAGCAACTTAATACCACGTGTCCGCCTTTGATCTGAAGGAAGCCAGGCGACATCTCCTGGGTGCGCGGAGCAAATACGCTCAGCGTCGAGGTAGCAATATGCACGGGTGATGAAGTGGTGGATAACTGACGAACACTGTTCAGTCCAGAGTCCAAGTCTTGACAGACTCCAGAACCGTTGGACAAAAATACTGATATTTGTTGAGATGGAACCGCGGGTGCTTCTGGTTCAAAATCGTTTGTTTTACAGTTGGTGTTCGAGAGCGAAAATATACTCTTCGTTTGAACCGTCGGCGTTGCCAGAGGGATTCTACCCGGGTACTGTCTCTGATTGGTATTTGCAGAGAAACCTAAAGCTTGGATATTATCCTGCCAGTTTCTCCCTGTTTTTCCAGCTGGCGGAGTAAACTGAGCGTTATCGGGTGCAGTAAATGTACGTCTTGAGTTTGACTTTGCTTCAGCTGCACTCAAAAGTTCCCGCTCTGTAGTCGAGTCCAATAGTAACGGTAATGCTTCAGGCAAACGTTCAGTATTATTGTGGTATGGAACGAAAATAGGTTCTTGATTCCTCACGCGCTTCGCCGAAAGTGTGTTTCTGTGGTTTGAGAAAGCCGTCCGAACAAATTGGTGTTGCTGCCTAC
The DNA here is from genome assembly GCA_034693645.1 of Pergamasus crassipes. Classification (NCBI taxonomy): domain Eukaryota; kingdom Metazoa; phylum Arthropoda; class Arachnida; order Mesostigmata; family Parasitidae; genus Pergamasus; species Pergamasus crassipes. Next base: position 8,386 of record JAQFXQ010000014.1, on the reverse strand, counting down.
CGTTGCTGAAATGACTTTGGTCTCGCTGGAATCCAAGTTCAACACCTGCTTGTGCTGCTGGTGCAAGCTTCTGGGTTTCATTGTGAAGCTTCCTCAGCTCGACAAGATCATCTTCTGTGTCATCAGTTGAAGTTTGGTCAGAGACAGCTGAACAGCTCAAGAAAGTATCCTGGCCGATAAGAACTCGGCGAAGTTGGGCGTCTGTGAGCCTTGACTGCAAATTTTGATCTATATCAACATGAGAGGATCGATTGCCAGTGAACGGAACTTGTTTGGAGCGCAGTGGTATCCCTGACTGGTTCTTCGAGTCTACGCAATCGGGCTCGATAAGATAAAGTGTGTTATTGATTCCACCGTGAAATTGCGGCGTGAACTGAGCGACGAGTTCATGTGGTTTACAATACTCAGCCAAACCGGGAAAACGGGGCACCTGTCTCGTGAGTTCGTTTACTTCGTCCTTGTCATTTTCATCACTATCTCCATCGATCTCAGAACTGCATCGTTTCTCACCACTTTGGTTCAACGAGGTCACTTGGCTCGAAGAAACAGCATGCGTGTTGCCTCCTTCGATATCCCCCTCTCGTTGATGATAATTTCTGTACTTATCCTGAAAACTTGTTGCTTCGGTTTTGGAACCCACTAGATCCGGTGCACGATTATGAATAAACGCAGGCCTCTTCCCGATCTTGGAATATGGTGTATTGCTCTTACCACTGTTTCTCGACTGCCCGAATTCACTGTAATCACCGCTTTGTAATCCTAAATGGTGCACTTGGTTCTCCGCTGCCAACTCCTTTTTACCGCTCACACGCACATTCCCATACACCGATAATTCCGTCGGCTCGAAAACGCCCTGGTCTACAAAAACCACACCGCATTTACCGCTATTGTAGTTACTTATATCATTATTATCACCATCAACAAATACACAATCACCATTCGCGACACCGTAGTAATCTTCTGGGACATCACCTCCAAACAGAGTTTTGAGAGTAATCAGTTTGTTTGTAACTTTTTCGCAAGCTGCCTCCGCACTCAGTTGTACTCCGGCATAGTCAACTCGCGCAACTGCCCCAATCTCTGGCCTTGTCCTTTGCTGATGTTGATTCTGACGATGGTGTTCAGCTGTTCGCTGGGTCTGTACATCACTGTTTCTCTCCTGTTGTCTGTTTGTGTGTTCTCGCTGGTGTTCGAGTGTCCGGCGTTCCTCGCTCTCCGGAATGTCCACCACCGATTCACCAATAGCGTATCCCAAAGTGCGCTCACTTGTTGCGATTGCAACTGCCACCGAGTCACTACTAGTTGTACACTCGATGTCTCTTTCGTGCCTCACTTTACTCTCTTCACAACACTTGAAACAGCCACAATCATTATTTGCATTATTCAGCCTTGTTGTTATTGTGTCGCTTACTGATGTTATTTTGTTTGTTGTGTTAAGATACGCACCACCATTTACACTTTGACCATTCGCACCACTAAAATCTCTATCGCTCCTTGCAAGCAGAGACACCGAAGAATCTGGGTAGACTAAATGGGATCCAAAGTTTGCCGATGATTTGGTTCCACTGATGTTCTTATGGTTCTGGTGATATCCTTGGTGTTCCAACCAGACAGAACCGTTATCCTCCTGCTGGTTAAGAACCCGATTGTCCCTGCGGTTGGGTTGTACACCGTGTTGCTGACTGTGTCGTCGAATATGGCCGCAGACGCCACCATCCACATGACAATCGAGCAAACTACGACAACCCACCAAGATATTGTTATCCTCTCTTTCTGTGGTCTCTTGTGTTTCTGTGTCCTTCTCTTTCTCTAGATCTCGCCCAGTTCCGATCTGCTGGTCTGTCTGCCCGATTAAGGTTTTTGGCAATGTGTCGACTACACTTTTCCGCTCTGTTCTTTGATCAGTGTGGTCATTGCTATTGGGATGCTTCTTGTTGACAGAAGAATACTCGTTTGACGGTAACTCTGATAAGTTCTGGTTGACAGAGACTATGCATTCTATGTTAAACCTCTTTTTGTCTTGGTCGTGGGATCGGTGTTGGTCTTTGACCCGTGATACCAAAACCCCGTGGTGATGTGCACTGCTATTTGTTTCTGGTACACCAACTACCACGTTTCTGTTTTGATTATTATCACCATTTCTCCTCTCCTCATTAATCGTACTACCAGCTCCTTGTCCATCTGACTTACTTGGTGCGCTGTCTTGCTCGTGATCTTCCTCGTCGATACCAAATAATTCCACTGGGTTTGCTCGAGATGTCTTTTCCAAAGAGAGATAATCTAAACTCTTACCTCCTTTCCCTGTTCTCCAAATATATTTTTCTAGCTCCTGTTGTCGCAAACTGACAGCCGCATGAGCAGCCGAAGCTGGCTCACAGTCTGCTAACTCTTCCTCTCTCGCTCTCTCAACAAAAATCTTTCCCGTGACCGTCTGTCTTGAAGCGAAATCTCCCCTGAGGTCTTTCTCTTGCTTTCGTCGGCAATGACCAGTGTTCGGTTCTTTCAAACGACGGTAATGACACTTCAAGTCATCAATGCCCGTCCGCTGCCGACCGACCGACGAATCAGGTGACTGCGAAAAGCACGGAGAGGGAACACTAAACAGTCCTCTCTTTTCCGAGCAACTGTGAGTCCCGTCTACTCTTGCATCTCGATCAAGCGGTGCACAACAGCCCAGATCATGTGATAAGACAGCGAGGCATCTACCTTGTGATGGGAGAGAAGTGCTACAGTGTGAATGGAGTGAGTTGGTATTTGTAGAGAGAGGACCGCCAATGAAACTATCAGACGGTTTACAGATACAGGTATCGGTTATTCTTGCATTACCAAAGGTACGACTCTCTCTGTGAGTTTGGCAATCTAAAGATTGGCACGACCGACAACAACTCTCCACTGTCTCTCTTATTGCCTCACGATCATCTGAGCCCTCAACGTTACCAGTATGTATAATCTTGGCTGGCTCTCTATCATACTCATGCTCCTTGCTACAAATGTGTTCAATAGATCCAATGTTATTAATAGTATTTTTATCGATACTCAGTTGACTTGTACTCTTGTTAATAGGATTACTCGAACGACATTCTGTTCCACATGCCGAGCTGCTTCCGCTACAAATCGTACCTTGCTTCCGATTCGCGAATGAGTTATGACAATTTCTTAATGACAGCTCCCGAGCTTGATTGAAAGAAGACGGGATTTGTGCATCAATTTTCTCAGGTACCTTAAGGTAATTGGAATCGGTGGTTATGGGAGAACAATTGGAATGACTCGTTGTCTCAAGGGGCTCACTTCGGTTAGGTGTCAAACATTCATGGCACGTTTCGTTAAAATTCGTTACTTCTCTGCAGCTGTTTGCAACTGTATATTCGTTATCACTCTTTCCATAAGCGTCTCGAGTCTCACTTTCGATAAGATATTCCAGGAACTCCGAGTTGTTCTCGACAACGCCACATTCATCGATATTTAACACAGATTGGAAACTAGGTGAATAGAGCACACAGTCCGAAGTTTCATCAAACTCGTCCAAAGTAAGACCAAACGATGAAGACGCTTGAACAGAAGTATAAGAACTTTGATTTTGAGTCGTTTGGTTCTCCAACTGGTTCACAAACACATTCACGTCAAACGAATTCCGCTCTCTAGCATTATCCCGACGCACTACTTGGTTTAAGTTGTTCACAAATTCTTTTTCGCAACTCAACAGTTCCGTACCGGTCTTCACACGCGTCAGAATACGACCAGTGTTGTTCGGGGCCCGGACAATTGTGCGGTCATCAGAGCCTCCTCGAGGTGGCAAACACTGTGCATAACTGAACTCGGTTTTGTCGTTCTGTACTTGGCCTGCGGCGCTGACGTTTTCATTTGATCGCCGTACGCTTGCAGCCGTAGATACCACGTCGCCTGGATTTGAATTAACAGTTGTTTTTGATGTCACAATATCTTGCGGAAAATTCGCCAATAGTCCAACACGTTCCAACTCCTGCTGAACTTTCGGTTTGAATGTTTCAGAAGTGATCTGTGGAGTGGACAACAAACGTTGTGAACTATATTGACTCAATTCATTTTGACTCGACACTGCTTCGCCCAGTTGACTTGGAGCATCGGCAGCATAAACAGCCGTACTACTGGCATCGAGAAATCCAAGAGATCCACTGGGCAGTCTTGGTCTGAGTATACCAAGTGGAGGACCTCGTTTGTCTTCCCTCCGTGGTAAACTTACGGCTCTGTGGAGACTGCGACTGGGTTGGCTCTGGCTACACTCTGATCCGGTCAAAGGCAGCTGCTCAGCCTGTGTTTCAGACTCAGACCTTTCTTCGCATTGAGATTCACGTTGGTTGCAGCCAACAATACCGTCAGCCCCACTGTTACAGCCATCACCAAGTGGAGTGTTTTTGCCCTGTCTGTTTCTCTCTAGCAGACCATCCGCCTCACTCAGGCCGGTTGTGGTCGTACTGAATGCAAGACCATAGACGACCCCCTGTTTCTCGAGTCTCTTCTCTTGTTCTTCAATACTCGCCGTAATCTTCTCATTGCAGGATGTACCCTCTAAATCAGACTCAATTCCCGAACACTCCGCCTTTTTTTCTGGTCCATGTCCAACTTCAGAAGGAAAACCACTGTTACCACAAATCCGTCTGCTATTATGATCTCCAATGCCTACGGAGTTTCCGCTGCCAACACTGTTCCTCTCGGTTTGCTCAAACAGAGCTTCTTTACTTTCGTTGATGCCGTGGTACGAACCCTCACCCGATCTCCGCGCTTCGTCCTCAGCTGATAAGTCTGGCTTTCCGACGTTGTCTTTATTGGCAAGAACCTCTTCCTTACTTCGAGTTCCCAACTGAATGTCATTCCTCTCCCTCTCACCCACACCACTTATTGCTTCTCGCCTCGTTGATACCACCATGCCTATACTGTGATCACCCATTCTGTCTGCCTTCCTTTGCATCAGCTCCTCCGTTTCAATGTCCATCCGGACAATGTGGAGTCCGGTGTTCGAACTCTCACCCTTCCTCACTCCCGAGTTATTCATACCCTCTCTTGGTCCTCCTCCGTGGTTGTCATAATGGTTGACCCTATTTTGGCATTCCCGAACATCAATTTCCTTTCGGACATTTCCTCTCCCACCCTCACTGTGCCCGGCCGAATCACTACTGTGCGAGACGGGTCCACCATTATTGATATTCGAGGTTGAAGTCTTACTCATATTACTGACAATAATTTGGGGTTTTTGAGGTTGGGAGAGGTTAGACCGATGCCGATGGTCGGGAGAAAGGCCCCCATGAGATGACACTTTAGGATCCAGTGGAATCGTTACTGGAAGGCTTTGCAAGTTGTTTGGTCGGAGTAAATGTATGGTCCTTGGTGTTACCTGTATTTGTGTCTGCGAAGTATTTCTCATATTAGTTGTAGGCATGGTAACGGCCACGGGAAGTCTTGGCAGTCTCTGAGGTTGCTTCGAAGCATCTCCTTTGGTCAACACAAAAAGTTGAAGATTGTTGTTTTGTACCGTTGGCCTTGTCGTTCCATTTTGGATGATTAGTGGCGTTGTAATAATGGGTTTCATAGAGGCAGGGCCCGTTTGCGCCATAGTTGTTGAGAGATACTGCACACCACCTGATTGTGTGGCCACCTTTATGGGAGTGTAGCACCGGATTTCCACCGGCTGAGACACCCCAACTCCGTTGATTTTCAGACCAGTAATATCCAAGGGCACAAAATCTGTTCCTGTCTCACTGCTGGTGGTTTGTTTCGCGATAGTTGCATTGACCATCCTATCTGCCTCCATGTCTTCCAGATCAGGAATGGCACCATTGGCAAGGGTACCCGGAAGTACCTCAGAGGTACTGAGTACAGCCGTTTGAACGAACTGGTTTGATTTCGCGTGTTGCGTTTGCACGATATCAACAATGGCGTGAGGCTCTTCAACGCTTGCGCTGAGGACGTAGTGGACGCAATTGATACTTTGTGGTTTGCCGAGGTTATCCTGGACAAGTTGGCCCTTAGTGGCCAGCCAAATAAAGCCTCCACTTGGTACAAGAATACGGTAGAAGCCCGTTTCGCAATAGCCTTTGGTGAATATCTCTTTAAGGTGGGCGGCTGCGTTCCTCAGATCACCCGGATGAATAAAACTATACAGGGATCGCCCACAGAAAGCTTCGGCGGTTAGGCCAACACTCGAAGGAGGTTGCTCGCTCGTCTTAAAAGTCAGACTGAGGTCATGTTGGGAACAGAACTCATGGCGCGTACCACTGATAGTGTCCGATATCACAAACGACCTCCGAAACGCTCCAGTTCCACTGGCGACTGAAGTCCGCTTCGCCATATAGGGACCTATTGGCTCTGCGATGATGCTAAGATAATGATGCTCCACTTCAATCGGAATCTTCTCTACGACTTCCGGTTCTTCCACCTCCTCAAACTTTTCATCCAACGGTTCCCCATGCGAAGGCATCTCCATACTCTTACGTGATATGAGCTTCATATGCAAGTTTACCACCTTGTACGCAGCACTCTTGACGTTGACAATCCGTCCCTTCGCAGTGATTGTGCACTTCATACGAACTTGAAGATTTTTCGGCTCCGAGCAGTAGAAAACACCTCCATCTTTTTCACTTTCAACAAGCACGACATTCTGACCCTCGGAGGCATTTTCGGGTTGTGCAAGTCCAGCGCCTTTCTGCTGATCCTTGATCTGGTCTTTAAGCTTTCCCATAACTTCCCGGAGTTCCTGATAGTCGCAGGGATGCAAAAATGTCTCAACGGCTACTCCCAGCAGATCAATTGTGGTCAACCCCATATGGCTTTGAACCTGTTCCGTCACAAAAATAGTTTCCAACTGACCGCTAGAGATATTGTCTTCAAGAACTAACATAAACCCATTTAACAGTTCCAGGAGTGGTGCCAAGAGGGTTCCACTTTCAAGCTCGAAAACTTCGAGGCCGTTTTGAACTTTCTCAATCGATGACTTGGGATTTTTGCTCGCTTTGATTGGATATACAAACTTATCCAATTTGAGCGCGTTAAGCGCAACTCTGAGTACTGACATTTTGTCCAATTGGTTCGCCGCATCCTCACTGATTGGGAGGTAAGCACAGAGCTCCGAGAAAATTTCTGATTCCTTCCCTCGGCGACTTCTTGCAGCATCGCGGGATTTAGCCTTACGTTTCTCCGAATTTTTTCGTTTGGGCACAGCGATGGATTGCCTTTGAGTCTGGGCGTGCTTTGATGGCGGTTTAGGCGTCCCGGCGCCGTCTCCCGCTTCTGGTGGTCTAGCTAACGCCGTCCCACACATTTTTCAATCGTATCCACTTTGCACGGTCATCCACTGTGCAATCTGGGCTAGTCTGCACTTTCGACAACAGGTAGGCCCGCCGATCCCTCTTAAAGTGGTTTGCGTCGTAAGCGTTGTCTCTAGTGTAACGTAATGCACCTGATACACTCTCAGCTGTTTCTTGATTTCTAACCACCTGCCAGTCCCTCACAATAACCAGCTATGATCCCAGGTCAGTTCGTTTCTCTTGTATCACTGGTTGTGAGAATATAGTGATGGAACCTGCAAAGAATTGTATATTGCATCATTAGATTAGAATTCAGGAAAGGATGAGTTCATTTGGAGGTCGGGAGTAGATTTGTTATAGATTTGGAACTTTGATTAACCCCTCGTCGCTATAAATGGAACCCTTGGACTAGTATTATTATTGATAATCGATCACTATCATGCATTATATCCAATCGAAATAACATACGCACAGGGTATAATTGTATGCGCATATTTGGATGCGCAACCTACCATATAAACGCAACCCTTTATGCGAGAAATGTGTAACTATATCCTATAGCGCGAACGGTAACTAGTAACTAATTAGAACAATTGTCGCTTGTTATTGCTCAGTATAAATATTGGTACATCTATGTGTTCCTACGCACGAAAATAAATTTTTCAAACAACAATTATACTATAGTTACTGTTATTATCTTCACTTTCATCAGTAATATTTATTATTATCAGTAATAAGAAAATAACCACTATTATTATAATTATTATTCGAATTATTATGAAATTACTACATATAAACGATCATCATAATTGACGCTTGTCTTCCTCATCGAAGAACTGCTTTGCCGAACAATAAAATGCATGTCTACCTTTCAACCAAAACCTTCGCAAACGCAATGAAGACAAAAGTCCAAGTTGGTACAAGGTGCCTATTCTGTATTTGGTTGGTAGACGTATTCTTGAGGTGTAGAGGATATCATGCCAACCTTTGGACAGTTTGTAGTGTTGTACCCTGAACAGTCACATAACCCTCTCCCCCAAAGTAGATAAGAAAGCTGAGCGCACTCATTAAATAGGCAGCTTTTTCTTTTGTGTACCCGTAATTATTCA
>JAQFXQ010000013.1:0-17471 GCA_034693645.1 Pergamasus crassipes | reverse complement strand
CTATTTGCGCTTCTAAGTTACTATTTGCTTCCCGGATTTTACAACAATTGCCTCAAATGACATTTATTATTTGCCTTTCATATGGTATTATGAGTTTGGATAAAGGGAGGACACTCGAATGGTAACGAGGCATACAGGTGAAGAGTCCACCGAGGCCACAGTAATTGTCTCGATCGCGAAATCCGAGATGCTGATGGTCCGAGTGCGCATCTGCGTTTTTTGTTCTAGACGCCGTTGGAGCTGATTTTTTTAAGGAACTCTGCAATTTGCTATGTGCAGGTAAGCTTTCCACGGTTTAAGCTGTCGAATGTTAGGTTCTTCGTGCAGATGTATGTGACCTTAAGGGACTGTTCATAAGATAAAGCACCATCCATTAGGACGAAGGACCTTGATCAACTACAGAGCTGCGTCACTTTTGAGAGTCTTTCATCCTACACTACATTGTACTGTGCTTTTTCAACGGTTTTCAAATTTGATGCAATATACCTACCCAGCAAATTCAATATTTTTGGCGACATTTCAACTGAGTAACTTTTCCGCTCATTGAAGAAGATGTCTGACTGAATCTTGGTGGGGTCTAGATAATATATTAGGGCCTCAGTGCGCAAAACCCCGAACGCCATATCTCCCTTCATAGGTTGAGGCACAGAGGTGAATATTATTTTGGTGTCAGGGGTATCTTGGTTGGTCCACTCTGCTAAGCGACGGATGACGTTCACTAAACCTTCGGCCATTAGTTAAGCGCTTGTTCCATATTTGTGTTCATCAACTTTAATGTACCCTAAAACTACTCTTGTAATCTGATCCGACCCGACCTTCTGCATCATGTGGAGTTCGGAGACGTGCGGGAGCAATTATTTACTTTTCATTCCTATTGTCAAGCGCGTAGCGAGCCCAAGTGGTGCCCGGGGCCCAACCGGCTAGTGTAGCTCCCTGCCTCTCCGGCATCCAACTTCTCCGTCGACCAAAGAAAAAAGCACAAAAACTTTGCATTGACCTGAAACTGGACCTTGTATTGACCGGAAGGGAACTGACCTCGAAGATCCCTCGCTTCAAGAAGCGTTTCTTGATCAGTACTGTCGCTTCTGACTAAATGGGGAATCTACCTGTCTCAGCATGATGGTTCCCTAGAGCCTACTTCTCAACCTTCAACATTAGAATCGCCCCATCATGTTTCCTATAGTCAACAGTTCGCTCCTTCTTTCAGGCGTGTTTTAGGCTCTCCATTTTAGACCTGATTGCATCGCATTTATCGCTGGGCGTTATCGCAGGGGTAGCGCAAAACGCTACCTGTAAAAGTTGTTAGTCACTGGGTTAGGCACGCCACCTTGACTACTCGAAGTTTGGTGGATGTATAAACACATCTTAAGGACACAAATTTATAGTATATTTGTGACGTTTCAATTTAAGACAAACAAACTTAAGTGTTAGGGTGGGGCACATGCCTTGTTTTATATATAACATACCTTGCTCAGAAGCAATACAAAGCAATAAGTAAACTGGGTGAGAACACAATCGTCTGGACTTTGAGTTTATTCAACGACCTTGTTCAAATTTAACAGTTATTAAGGAACGTTCACTGGCTCCACGAATGTTCTCCGTGGTGCTGTCGCGAAACGACGCATAACAAGAAAAAGACGTCCGAAAGTTCCTCATCCTCTTGGAGAAGGACCCCGATGACCCAAACGAGGCATGGCCTATAGGGTCTATCTTACATCATGCTCAATCTAAACACTGACTTTATGTATCAATTGGAACGCCATCGCCAGGTCATCGTCATCCTCCTTAAGATTACCAGTAAAATCCGTCAAACACTGGTCCGTCGTCTTGGTATTCGACTTGAGACAACTAAGCGTAGTACTGTAGGAACGCCTCACATCCCCTTTAAGGAACTCCTCCACATCCGCCGGAAGTGGTCCACAGCTTGCTAGCATATTCAACAGTGATGCAGCCGTGTAAACATCTTCTCTTGCCTTGATGGCCACCTGCCGATACTGAGCCACTTCCGTCTTTCCTTTTACTGAAAATGTTCCCAACAAGATAAACCAAACGTGGCAAATGTGGAATATGATTTGTTATCTTGCATTATCCCGGTGTTGATTACTCTTTACTCATTTCATAAATCTCTTCCGGAGCTTACGATATTTGTGATAAATGACATTTGTTATTTGCCATTAATATAAATCTGATTCTAAATGTGATGATATCAGGCCACATTTGGCACATCTTGTTGAGATTTGGAGCCAGAATACCGTGACTGGTGAATCTCCATTTTTGGAGACAGGCTGTGTACCGTCTGTTGGCAATTAACTTTTGTTGGATTAAACTTCTTTCAATACTGAGGACACATTTATAGTTGAAACAATTGTCTATTACAAGTGTTCACGCTTTGTGTGTTCCAAGTTGATGATGGGAGAGGTTTCGACGTTTGTGGTCCAGATATTTTAACATAGAGACGACCGATATTGCTAATAGTGTTGAATCTCGAGTATTCTCTTATTGAGAATTTTTCGCAAAAAAAAAATAATTTTCCACTTTCTCGAGTCTCGAAAATAAAAGGGAATTTCTCGAGAATTGAGAAGTTTTGCCAGTTGCTTCTGACGTACGATAATTACAGTTAATTCTACCTTTTGAGTGTATAATACGTTATATTACTTGAACCTATTAACGAGCAAAATATTCTAGGCATTTTCGCATCATTTTCTAGTACTTCTACCCTCTAGTGAGAGAAAGTACGCTTTACAAAGTACGGCAACACTCATCTAAAGAATTCTTTAGATGAGTGTTGCCCTCGATGTAAATATGTTAAATATTCCTCATCTCACTGGCGGGAACGCCAGAGTTATTTATAATAATGTCTATTTTAGTGTTACGTTTTGCATGTTCAAGTTGGTGTTGAGAGGTGTTTCGCCGTTTGGGTCCAGATACATACTTAAAAAACAAGCGATGATTGCAATCGCGGTTGCTTCCCAAGACCCGTCTTGGTTTCTCTTTGATAACTTCGTTATCTAGCACCGGTGTTAAGTTACTCTCTTCGTATTTGGCAAATCTTCCCCGGAACTTACAATAATTGTCCCAAATGGCATATGTCATATGCCCATCATATAGTTCATATTAGACAGTTAAATATACAGTTCATAGTTGTAGTTTAAGTTGTGCCAGTATTACTCACATTACTAGCGGTGTGTATGCCCGGTAGGATTAGGGAGTACACCTGATTATCAACTTGGGAGACATTTGTGTTTTGGTGCGAGTCCCCCGGATGGCAGTTATTATTCGAGCTAGAATGTCCGCTAGATACAGCGTTCTGACTGCTGTTGTTTATAGTCTGCCCACTTCCGTTTGGCAAGAGGGCTCCAACAAACATAGTTGCACTTTGCTGCAATTCCTCAGCTGCATATTTTTGCGCCAACATTTGTTTGTGATTGATGGGGTAATTGCTCGATGACGTGGCTAAGGAAATCAACTGTCCGTTCTGAGATAACGCCTGTTGTTCCTTGGCCGTTAGAGATCCTGTGCTCAGTACACTGCTGTATGCATGCTGGTTCAAGGAGATTGGAATTGAGCTCTGCGAATAACTAAACGTGTCTCCATGGAGACAATATCCGTGGGTTAAGGACCCTTGAGAACAGAGCCCCCCGTTTCCGCCATATGCTGCAAGTCAGTTTATTAGGTCAGAGAAGGACGCTCTGTAGTAGTAATGGTAGTAACACTTTATCTGTTGACAAGAATTCCCTCGAACCAACCGGGTTTAATTTGGACACCGTTAGTTAAGGGTGTTTTAGTTTTAGGAAGATTTTTTATTCAGGGTAAAATCATCAAATCTGCACAATACCTTGCGATGCCGATGTATTGTCCAGGCCGGTCTGAGGAATGTTAAACCTTTGGCCGCAGTTTGAAGATGACACGGTCACCGTGGCCGATGAAGGTTGAAGGAAGTCCAGAAGGGTATTTTTGTCCAAATGAAGAACCGGAAGCCCCGAAAGTGAGTCCGTTGAGGTATTAGCAACAACCACCATTGCGGCATTCTGGTCCGCGTCACCGTTGCCAGATGATGGACAATTTGATGACACTCCCGAAGATCGAACTGCAGGTTGATGCTACAAGACGCATTAGTTGGTTTTATTTGCACGATCAAGTGAAGAAGACGAAGTTCTCAGAAACACATCTTCTATTATATATAAAATTCTTTAGCAAAGTTTTTTAGAAGGCTAGAGATTTCCAATCAGGAGGAAACTCTGTTGGCGAGTTATTGAGCACTAGATGAAAATATACTGACACCAAAAGTTTGGTTTCTTCGGGGCCCGTCCCTACATTCTCAGTTATGTTTCAGTCATGTCCGAACCCCCCAAATAAATACTTCCTAATACGATAAAATACTAAATAAGTACCAGGTCCAAGACTCCCGGAAGATCTGGCATATCTGCGTCCATGTCATCGGTGAGACTTGAATTTGCATATGAGGAAGGTTGAAGACGCGCCGCAAGCGCAGCCGCATACGCCTAGGGTTGAAACACAAAGTTTAGAGGAGATAGAATGCTGGTGACTTCAACGAGGATTCGCAAGTGTCAACAATGATATAAAGAAATTACCACAAAATGAATACCCGCTAAGTGGTTCAATATTTGCCCGAAACGTCCAATAAAGAGCAATTGCTTCCAAACGTTTCAAAATTGCTCACAGCATAACTTTCGTTGGCGATCTCTAGTCCTTGGCGATCACTGTGACTCGACGAATGCTGTTGATTCTCCTGCTGATTATATATGAGCAAGGGTACATCATCGATACGTGAGGTCAGGCTCGACACCGCATGATCATCATAGCCGTTTGCAACACCCACATAGTCTAACGGACCCTCCATTTGGCCTGAAGTTGTCTGGCAATGGTTTATTCCTCCTGATGGGTTCCAAAGATGGGCCACAGGGACACCCACGCCGGTGTGGTTCAATGCGACTCCAAGTCCTACTCCTGCTAAGTCCTGGCATTGTGCTCCCACGTTCGCAGAGTTCGAAGACAATTGACTAATCGACATTCTGAACCTCTCTGTGTTGAATCGTAGTTACGGGAAACCACAAACTACACATAATAAGTTTGTTCAGATCTATAAGGCCACGCATAATAGAGGGACGCAGGAAGATCCATAGGTGTGTGGGACATATTTCAGATATGAAGCCAACTTCAGACAACGGACGCAGCTGTTGAATGTTTGAGCGTTGCGTGAGGAGAGAAGATATGTTCTATTCTCACAGTATGCATAATCACAGCAAGTATTCATACAATCCTCAACATTTTTGTCGCCGTATAAATATAATGTTATCCATTGCCTATTTGACCAACTTGTCCAATGGAAATGGCCTACATTGTGTTGTCAACAGGCCTGAAAAAGTAAGATTTTAGTAATTATAGTACGGAAAAGTGACGAAACTCGCATAATAGTTTTCATACTCGAATACTAAGTAGTGAGAGATAAAGATTCAGCCGTTAGTGTGCACACTACAAATTGCAGTAAAACGCGATTAATAACAAAACGCTTGTGCGCATGGGCTCATACGATTAGTCTGTACTATGTAGTATTCCAACATTCCCGATATCCACTGTGTCTTCTCATCTCCGACAATGTGGAGAGTACCTAACGAAACGTGACGTTGATATGTAAACATATCTATCAGTATATCTATATAAAGAAGTAAATATATCTGTTAAGATGTTTTACCTAGTCTAATCCAGACGCTGTGGCGGTAGGAAAACTAGGGCGATAGTATTGCCTGGAAAATAATCATTTGTGCTACATTTCGCATCCATTAAACCACCCAGTATTTACATTAAACTCGACAAATATACGCGGGGATGCAGGTAACACCAGCACTGTCATACTACGAAAAACAAAGCAAAGGCCAAAAAGTTAACAATAGTAAACTTTCTATTAGTCCCTGTGAAGTAAATCTAAACAACGTCAGGATTAAATAAAGATAAACCTACAAACGTCGCGTGTCGTGCCGAATTTCAAATAGACAAGATTGTCAGTCAACGGAAACACGCAAGTAGATTCTAACTACATGTCTAATAAACTTCTAATTTTTCAACTTTTTGAACTGTCTCTCTTATTCCTGGCGAACACTCACAGCAAAAATTCAAGACACTATGAAAACAGCTAAAATCAGAGTCCAAAGCACCTTAAAAGCCACACTTGGGCTATTGATCTCATATATATCTATTAAAGTAGTTAATAATAATTATTACACTAATGTTCTTTAGTCGACGAGGGAGGCAGAAATGCCAATGTTTCTAAATGATTGGAAGAGCTTCTATCACGGTCTGTCCTGATGAGGTTTTACATACATCACAATAGTCGAAAGTCTCCTCACCTTGAATGAATGAATACACACGAATGGACCCGAGCCCTCAGCTGAAAGTCTACCAGCTGATTGAATATTTGCCGATTAACTTTGTTTTCCAAAATTCAAGTAGATTGAATTAGTTTAAGGTATATAAGGTAATATGTTAAATAGGTAAAGCTGGCCAAAAAAGAGTTTGGCACCCATTTGCGCTGTGTGGAATCCGATCATCCAAAAGGGAATCGAGGACAGATTTCAACTTTCCAAAGATAACAATTTTGAGGAGGCCGAATTGCTGTATTCAACCTTTCAAAACGCATTTTCAAATTTTCTGTTTGATTAGCAGAAGAGTCACTTCGTGAGTTAATTTACTTCAAGTTCATAGAATATTTTTTTTTCAAACGAGTGCAGGTTTGCTCATCGACAACCTAGTTTCAAAGTAAAATAATACGAACTATATCAGTACTTTGTGTGTATGTTATGACTGGAGCCAAAAAAAACCTACTTACGATAAGATTATGGTGGAGGAAGCGAACCCACAGATTCATAGTGCTTTTATTTTTTCATTAAAAGTAATACCTAAGTTCGGTCACACTGCGGTAATCCATGATACCTAGTCAGTACCATCGAGCGTCAGGAGGGGAGATTCAAATTTTTGGAATACCCTGTACACCGACTTGGAAACAGTTTATTCTGAGACACAAAGTTACTTCCTAAAAGTCAACTTGTGACAAAAAAACTCAACTTGACAAAGGAAAGAGTAAGTAGTAATGAACAATACCGGATGTCAATCGCCTCTTTGCCTGGTCTGTGAGTAATAGGAATTCATACATTAGTTCACTCAATTTAAACCTGTTGTAGCGGAAGTAGGAATTTCACATCTAGGATAGTGTTAGGACTCCTAACTATATACACAAAGATTCAATTCAGCATTCGCGGGAGTTTGATACAGGGTTAATGTTGAAGAACGTATTTGTACAGAAGGTGGCGTGATGTGTCTACTCCTGAATGAGTTGTGAACACTATAATTCTATAAGCAGCATGCATGTGTTCAACTTGCCGTTTTAGGTGGACGGTAAAGTTTGCTCAATTTCATGAAACGATATTGTACAAAATTTTCCAGAATACTTTCTCCAAAAGGTTGATTGACTTGATCGAAAATACCCATTTGAACCACCAATTTAAACAATGGTTGAATGAATGAATTCCGCTATTCTACTTTCGCAGCCACAACCGGGCGATTGGGCAGCTTGAGGAAAAGATTTGAAAATAGAACCACTTGCCCCAAAGGTATCACACTAGAACCACATTCACATTTCTGTCCACCGGTGTGGAATAGAACGTGCAGAGTGTTTCCACGTTGAAATAGAAGCCTAAAAAATATCCCGGAGGCGAATATTAACTAGTGGAGCAGAAGTTCTGGCTAAGCATATTGGAAATCGAACAGTAGAACACTCCGTGCTGTGCACTATTAACGATTGGCTGACCACATTGGAAGTAAACCACAGTGTAGAATTTACTGGTGATAAACATGGAGATGGAGAATACAGCTGGTGAGAAGTCCGAGAAGCAATTAAAGGCCGAGGCGAAAAAAGCCGAAAAACTTGCTAAGTTTCTGGAGAAACAGAAGAAGCAGCAGGAACAGGCTGCCGCTAAAGCCAAGACGACAGATGGAGAAGGCGATGTCAAACCCAAAAAAGAAGCGTACGTATTTCCTAACAGATGACACTGCAGTCTTCATATTCATCCAACTGGTCTAACTACGGTGTAGACAAATTATTAAAATCCGTGTTAGTAATTTTCCCAACTGACGAGTGACAGCGTTTATGCTAACAGCCCGCAAGTAACTGATGCAAGCCACTTCGTACCGAAAGACTTTTCTTTCTTTGTTGCAATTATATGATTTGACCGCTATCATAGCTTTATTCTGGCGAGTTTGAGTGGGTGAGTGAGAATTACGTAGATGTAAGTTTTTTTACGTAACAGAACTTTTAAAATAGTAGATGTTTAATAAAAATAGTAATAGATCTAGTTGTAAATAAAAGTACTGATGTTTTCGGTATTTGTGCACGAGTAAATGGCTGGGGGATAATGAAGTTAGTATTGCGTCAGCCGTTATCGTCTGTTTATACGACCTGAAATATCCGCACTTCATGCGTTCATTATCCATATGTTCAACGTCCTCTTATTTTGGACTTTTTTTCTGGTGGCAGTGCTAAGGAGTCCAAGGCGCCCAAAGGACCAATTCTCTACACGAAGGCAAGCGCGCCAGGTGACAAGAAGGATATTTCTGACGCGATGCCTGATTCGTATAGCCCTAGATATGTCGAGGCCCAGTGGTATTCCTGGTGGGAGAAGGAGGGTTTCTTCAAACCAGAGTACGGAGGACGGGATATCCTGGCTGAGAACCCTAAAGGGAAGTTCGTTATGGTTATCCCTCCTCCAAATGTCACCGGCACCCTCCACATCGGGCATGCCATGACTGTGGCTATCGAGGATACCATCACAAGGTATCACCGGATGTGTGGCAAGACCGTTCTCTGGAATCCCGGCTGCGACCATGCTGGTATTGCTACCCAGGTAAAATTTGTTGCGCAGAATATTTCGCTTCCACGAAGATCGTAAATTCGTGTGAAGATATTATAGTATATGGTGCCTCACCTTGGTGAAAGCCTAAATTATCTCGGGTAAAGACAGTCACCATCATATTGCATTTAATTCAATGACGTATCAGCGTTCTCGCTTTTATCACATATAACGAATATATTTTGGTTTCTTCCTAGGTCGTGGTGGAGAAGAAGCTTCTCCGAGAGCAAGGAAAGACTCGCCATGATCTCGGGAGAGAGATGTTTATTGAAGAAGTTTTAAAGTGGAAGGACGAGAAAGCAGAACGAATTTACGATCAGTTCAAGGCACTCGGGTCCTCAGTTGATTTCGGCAGGGCCGTGTTCACCATGGAACCTAAAATGTGTATTGCAGTTAATGAAGCCTTCTGTAGGCTTCATGAGGAAGGCCTCATCTATCGGGCGAATCGCCTCGTTCACTGGTCCTGTACGCTTCGATCCGCCATATCGGACATCGAGGTGGATAAAAAGGAGCTACCTGGCAGAACTCTTCTGCCTGTCCCGGGTTATAAAGACAAAGTTGAATTTGGTGTTATGGCTTCCTTCGCCTACAAGGTTGACGGAACAGGTGAAGAATATTTACTTTTATGTAAAATGGATGATACTTTGTTTGCTTCATATGGTTTGTAGGAATATAGACTGACTAACAGTTGGTTCTTTTATCAATTTCTATTTGTGGAAATCGTCGTATCGACATCATATAATCGTTACTTTCTCACAGATGACGAGATTGTTGTCGCCACCACCCGTATAGAAACCATGCTAGGTGATTCCGCCGTTGCCGTTCATCCTGATGACGACCGCTACAAACATCTGCACGGAAAGTTCGTAGTACATCCGTTCTGTGATCGAACAATGCCGATTGTCTGCGATGATTTCGTCGACATGAACTTCGGTACCGGTGCTGTCAAGATCACACCGTCTCACGATCATAACGACTACGAGGTTGGTGTCAGACACAAGTTGCCTTTTATCACTATAATCGATGACAACGGCAACATTGGGGAAGGATGCGGCATGTTTACTGGAATGAAAAGGTTTGATGCCAGGAAAGCTGTGACGCAGGAACTCACCAAATTGGAATTATTCCGAGGAACAAAGGATAATCCTATGGTGGTGCCAGTTTGTTCGAGGTCAAAGGATATAGTTGAACCGATCCCCAAGATTCAGTGGTACGTCAACTGCCAGGATATGGCCGCTCAGGCCGTCAAGGATGTCCGTGAAGGCACACTTAAAATTATTCCAGAACAGCAGGTGAGAAAATAGGATTGATTGATTCTCTTCACCAGAACGTTCGTGGTGCCATTTTCAAGCAGGATCAGTCCACCTAGAAAACTTGTGTCATACAATAGCGCATTTTGAGTCTTACTGATCTAAATCCGGCATTTATAAGCTTGCTTAATTTAATCTTCGAATTATTGTTAATT
Source organism: Pergamasus crassipes (assembly GCA_034693645.1). Lineage (NCBI taxonomy): Eukaryota > Metazoa > Arthropoda > Arachnida > Mesostigmata > Parasitidae > Pergamasus > Pergamasus crassipes. Next base: position 7,085 of record JAQFXQ010000013.1, on the reverse strand, counting down.
GCACGACTGTGTCCATCAAATCAGCTATGCAAAACGGAACACTGAAGTGTCCGTGGTTCGGAATATCAGAATGAGATGATATTGTGATGTCATGAAGCTAACTTTATCTTGGCCTCTCTTCATTTCAGGTGAAGATTTGGAACTATTTTCTTGAAGATGTTCGCGATTGGTGCATCTCACGTCAGTTATGGTGGGGCCACAGGATTCCCGCGTACTACGTAACGCTGAAAGGGAAGACTAACCCACCTGGAGCTGAGAGCATGAATGAGTATTGGGTAAGTGGAAGAGATGAGCCTGAGGCCAGAACCAAGGCCGCTAAGCAGTTCAAGACTAGTGAGGACGAAGTTGAGCTGCGGAGAGATGAAGATGTCCTTGATACATGGTTTTCCTCAGGACTCTTTCCCTTCTCCATCTTTGGATGGCCCGAAAATACTAGTAAGTAATGATTGAACTTTTCCTATTGTTGATTCGGCTCGACAACAAACCCTGTCACTGATTGTTATTATACCTGTTTTGAAGTCGCTCCATAACTATAAGTTCGGAAAACTTGCAGAGGATCTTCAGGCCTTCTACCCGGGGCAGTTGTTGGAAACGGGACACGACATCTTGTTCTTCTGGGTGGCCAAAATGGTAATGCTGGGTACCAAACTGATGGGAAAATTGCCGTTCAAGGAGGTGCTACTGCACTCCATCATTCGCGATGCACATGGACGTAAAATGAGCAAGTCGCTGGGCAATGTGATCGACCCTGTTGACGTTATCCGAGGAATTACGATTGATGATCTGTGTAGCACGCTGGAGGACTCTAATCTGGATCCGGCGGAGGTCAAGAAAGCTCAGGAAGGTCAGAGAAAGGACTATCCAAAGGGTATCCCCGAATGCGGCACAGATGCTCTCCGCTTCGCACTTTGTGCCTATATGACGCAGGTACTATAGCCGCTCATCTGTTCTTGACCTTAAAGATCCTTACTTTTATGCTTGAAATATCGCACTCCTACAGATGTCATCCTGGAATCATCACAACGTTTAGAATTCTTTCGCTTTCCAGGGACGTGACATTAATTTGGATATCAACAGAGTTGAAGGATATCGCTTCTTCTGTAACAAGTTATGGAATGCCACCAAATTTGCACTAATGTATCTTGGAGCCGACTTCAAGCCTAGCCTAGCACCGGTCACCCGTTCTGCCATGGATCGCTGGATCCTGAGCAGACTCACCGCCGCTGCGGCGGGTGCCCATGCAGGTATGGCCGATTACGAATTTCCGAAAGTGACAACCGCCTGCTATAGCTTTTGGCTATACGACCTTTGTGACGTATATTTAGAGTCACTCAAACCAGTATTCCAGTCGGGCACGGACGACGCCAAGAGCGCCGCTGCTCAAACTTTGTACATCTGTTTGGAGAGTGGTCTGCGACTACTTCATCCTATGATGCCATTCATTTCTGAAGAACTCTGGCAAAGACTCCCCAGACGAGAAAACGATCCGCCGTCTATCTGTGTTGCCGAATATCCCACAGACGCGTCTATTCTCGAAGGACGCAATGAGCAACTGGAGAGAGATGTCGCGTTCGTACAGGATCTCATCCATAAGATTCGTTCCATGCGTTCGGATTACAATCTAACTCGGGCCCAGAAGGCAGATGGTAAGTTACCTCTCTGACGATGGACGTTTATCCCACCATCTACGGCGGTGATCAATTATTTAATTACATAGTTTATACTTCGCAACCCGGTGGCTTCGCCCCTTGCGGCGCGACTCACCCACCCAGCCCCACTGCGCTGCAAAACATAATGTTGCTAGCTAATGCAATTATATATTTTACAGTGTACGTGAAGTGTCCCCCGGAGATGAAGTCCGTCATCGAGGAACACGAACTCACTATCGTTGCCCTCACAACATCCTCTTCCTGCCTCGTCACGGACAGTGCACCTATAGGCTGTGCCATTTCTACCATCGGAAATTGCGAGGCGCATCTTCTCCTTAAGGGTAGGTACCAAGGAGCAAAGTAAGCAAGCTCGGCGATTACTATTCGCTTCGAGTTGAGAGTGCGATAACATACGTCTTGATTCCTCTATTTCTGCAATTTTTTTTACTTTCAAGGTCTCGTTGATCCTGAGAAAGAGAAGGAACGCTTGGCAAAGAAAGTCACTGTCTTAGAACAATCCCTTGGCAAGCTTCAACAGAGTATGGCACTGCCAGATTATGACACTAAGGTTCCCGCTGATGTTCGACAAGCCAATAGTGAGAAGGTCGTTGACATCAACCTAGAGCTAACTCGCCTGCAGGAATCAATGAATACACTTTCTCTTATGGCTTGAAATCAATTACACGTCTAGCTTGTATCATTACTGAAGCAAAAGTAACTTGTCCTGTCATCAGAGTACCAAACGTTACCCATGCTCCGTCTGTATGACAATGTCCCACCAACCTTGAGACTAACAGGAGCCGCCGGGTGCTCACTTTCGACGCACAGTAGGTTATCGGTGTTTCTCAACCAGGCTGCCCCGGTTGGGTGTTTTTTGTAATAAGTCGGCGTGCTCCAGATTGGCAGATTTCAGCCCGTATAGTATATGCGAAGTATTCATCTTGATTAGGAACCGCGACTGATTGAAACGTATTACTATGTACGAGTTTTTTCGTAACGACTTCAAAGCTCACCTAAGCGAGAGGTCGAGTACTGCTGCGTTATCCTGTGTTCCGTTTTATATGATTTCTGAGAAAATAAACCTTCTATGAATTAAAACTCATGTTTTTTTGTGAAAATATTAATTTATAGGGTAAATACATGCTAGGGTAGCCATTTGCTTCGACATTCGAACTCTTCATGAACCATTTATTTTATTTATTTATACGTAAATGTACGGAGTCGCAAAAGCAACGCCATTTGGGTCATCAGACTCAAACGCAACATCACATTTGGGAATCAAATATGTGTAACCTTGAATTGAACTATCATTATTTTCCTTAGGACTACATGTGGTATTTAATGTCAGCAGCCTAGACCTTGAGTGTGAAGTGCTGTGCATTGATAAGACCTGCTGTAGATAATATTTTACAATTTATTAACTTTTTAATTATTTGGTTTATTACGCGTGGTTGTGTCCTATTGCGTCGAAGCATCATAACTAAACTAATTACTGAGATGAGATCATTCGTCAGATTTGGCGGAATCTTGTTTTTCCGCGGAAAGTTGATTGGGTTTGACCATCATGCAACCATTGGCTTTATGCTTCGCAGGACGGATCGCGACGACGAAGCTGTCGCTTGGAATGTTTTTGAAATACATAAAACGAATGGATGCATTATTACTAAAATAAGCAGTACGGCAAGATAGTTAAGTAATTTACTCGGATTGTAAGTTCTGTCGACTGATTGTTTCCTAGGCGACAACAAAATATACGAATCTCATTTTAAATAAATATACAATATTTTTGCATGTTCCGTGAAACCGCGCGTTTTAGACTGCCGGTCAATTCTTTGAAGGAGAATAAAATTTACAATCACTTAAATATTATAAGTCGGCTCATCCGGAGATAAACTAAGCGGCTGCGCATTGATAATTTTATTAAAAGGTTAATCAACCACAAAATTGTTTGTTGTTTTCCTTCAAGTAGCTGCGTGAAAGGAGAAGGAATGAGCGGCGCAATTAGCAATTTTAATATCCTAGTCCTCAGAAATGGCATCAATCTCAAGTATGTATATGCTGGAATATTATGGGAACTCAATAGAGTCCAACTAGTGGCGACGGCCGTCTACTACGTAGTAATCGTTTCTACGAAAACGAATGTGAAATTTAAGTTCGCCGTTAAACATGCCTATTATTGTCCCATGTTGAAACCCAATCGGGCGACAACAAACATTGGAATGAAAACAGAAATCCAAAAAAAATGATGTTGTGCGCAGGCTAATGTACCCTTCTCCAAGTGTAACAGCAACCGCTCCAAATAAGACGTTTCCTCAAAATGGCCTGTTTTCTCTAATACTGTCGAGCTAGTCTCTCTTTCTTTGGAAAGGATAAACACTGGATAATATTTTGGAGGTTTAAACCTCATAACAATATAGCACCAACAGTCAACTGGTGCCAAGCTATTTACCGTGTGAGTTGTGTCAGCGTCCCGCGTCAAAGCTGCGCCTTAATAAATATTCATTTATACTCCGGAGCAGTGTTAATTGTGACATCAGAGATTGCAAGAGTATTTTTCGCAATTTGTAGTTAGTCAGCGAGACTAACTTCAACGAACTTATTTACACAGTTGTTAAGAAGACGATTCCCGTTGTCGCGCTCAACAGTCGCGTCCCGCATTTCAAGATGAACATCATCAACGCCAGCGTCAGTTGTCATCGGTGACGACCGATGATGTTCGTCAGGCATCTTCTTCGTCTTGCGTGGTGTGCTCGAGGGTGGTGCTGCGAGCGGATGATCAATGACTCCATTGTCATCACAGGCTATCACAGGAGTCTTGGCAATGTGGCGTTCCTTATTACTATGTTGCTTATGTTTCCGGTGGATGACGCTGCTGTCGTTTCGATGATCCCTGCTGCTTTCATGTGGGATAATCTGTAGTGATGTTGTGCTACTGCACATAGATGAGCACTGCGATCCGAGGGAACATTCGAGACTTGCAAGGTAGGAATCGGATCCTAGCTGCGACTGGCTGTACCCCTCGTCGACGGTTAGGGCTCCAACTGATCCTTCGAGAAGCCGACTGATTGTCTGCTCACAGAGATCTGGGGATAGAGTTCAAATTATAGTCGTGTGGAAAAAACTGGTGACAGGGAACTGTTGTGATATGAGCAAGAAAACTTTGATGATCATGTAATGTACATAACTTTGTTCACAATAAATGTTTTCATGAAGAAATGGCGAAAATCAATTGATTTTTAGGTTGTAAAAACGGTCGTTAAGATGTGATTATTTAATAGAAGTTGAACAACGCGTGGCAGGTATACTGACCTCCCGATGTGCTGCTCGCTGGTGTTAGCTCCTGGAATCCTGAATCACGATGTCCAACGAGTCCTAGTCCCGGTACCGGTACATCAATGCCTAAAACCATGGAACCTGATCTTGAAGACGAAACTCGTCCTTTCCGTTGTCTTCGTTCATGGATTTCACTTGAAATCACCTCAAGTGCCTTCAACGCCTCATTGTACTGTTGTTTAGAGCGTGAGACTGCCGTTCGTTTCTCCTCAATACTGAAAATAGTATTTGGTTCTGTTAACTACGAACTCACGTAGAAGATGCAACTATTATCGGTTCAAGCGATTCTATAGCTAACTGCGAGTAATGATTTCACATATTATATAAAAAAAAAAAAAAAAAAAATATTGCTTCGATCGATAGTTTATCTTTTATACGTACTCTCTCTTTATTTCCTCTAACCGTTCGTCGAACTTGTCTTTCATTTCGAAGAACGTTCGCGTTTTCTTAATTTCCTTTTTTAACCTCTCCTCCAAGAGATGAACCCGCTGTTCCGCCTCTTTAAACACTGCCGCTCTCCGTCTGTGCTCCCGCTCACTTTCAAGCATTTTGGCTTTGGCTGAAGACACTTTTTCCGTGGCATGGTTTAGCATTTCCTGCAGATAGAACAGGTAGCAAAAAGTTAATATCGGGCGGAAAGCGATTCTGTATTGGCTGCTTAAGAGATTGCTATTAGAATAATTTTTCAGCGGGTCTTCCACGTCCTCACGATTTAGACATTGCTCTGTCATACAATCTTAAAGATGGATTACGCAACAGGCTCAAGATAAACTCTCACTCTCGTTTGAATCGGGAAGCTTTGAGACAGAGTAAATTGTTATAAGTTATAGTTAAGTGCTATTCTACGGTTTGTTAATAAACAGGGGACAAACAGGCTTTGATTAGAGGTTGTTAGTAACAAAGAAAGACAAAAAAACAGTACCAGGGGCTGCAGCCATTGAGCCTGCAAATGGAAATGAAAGACGTAGAAAGATCATCGACAGCAAGAATGAAAATAGGACAACACAGAGGACGACCGAGAATCTTTGCCGGTTTTGATGAAGGATGACCGGGATGAAATGGCGCCACGAGGAGAAAAGATCTACGATAAGAGCACAATGAACTGTATCAATGAACTAGATCTAATAAAATCTAGCAGCGCAAGTCAAAAAGAAAATGTGGAAGGTCCCTGCCATAATAGTGATAACTTTGTGACAGTGGGGGATGAGACACATGGCCCCCAACAATGTCTTCAGGGGGGTGTCTTTATGTTGAAGCTATCTTTGTTGACTGGGGATGTCGGGATTGTAAACGGTTGGCATGGAATACGATCCGCATGCGGAAGACTTCCCACACCCTTACAGCATTAAAGGGCCCCCAGTCAGACAAATATTAAGTCTTAGTGACGCTGGCTCGTCGGAAATCTATCCGAGCCGCTGACATATGAATTGAAGACGGAAAGGTTGCCGGAATAAGTTGACTTATTGATTTTTCTGTATATGAAGCGAATTGTGGCCCCCGACGTTTCATCGTCACTTGATTTACACAGTGCTATGATCTTGGGTACTTCCTGGCGTTAACTTACCTGCCACGCGGCATCAAATTTCCATTCGGTCTGATTGCTGAGGAACCTCTGCTCGGCTAGGGATATTGTCTCCGTAGCTGCCTGATGGATTTCAGATGCCCTTTGATACTGTAATGCGGCCTTCTGACACTCCTCCTGGGCCACTTGCGCTTCCTTTTTTGCATCATAGTAGGGGCGCGCTGTCTCGATCATTTTTTCTGAAATAAAATCGAGGCGTACAGTGTAAGAAAAATAATCACGAAACGCCCTGGTATCGTTGGTCAGTCCGTTTAGTTTATGCAAAATGAAAGACGGTGTAATAGAACAGCAACAGGACTGCAGACTGTTTGAACTTCCACGGTATAGTATCACCAGCGGTGTTTTCTAGCTATTGTCTATAAGGGGTATGGCAACACGCCGATGTCAGCGCCTCTAGTGGCAAGCAGCAGAACTAAAATTTCTCTGATGACGTCATCGCTCTACGGGAATTTAACATGGGGTTTTCTTTGAGGTGGAATTTTTAACTGAAGACGGTCACAGAACTTTCGCTGCCACATATA
>JAQFXQ010000012.1:0-17525 GCA_034693645.1 Pergamasus crassipes | reverse complement strand
CTAGCTCAATTCCAATTCCAAATCCAATTCCACTTTCAGAAAATGGAATTGAATTCCAATTCCAATTCCTGGAATTGGAATTGAAAATCCAAATCCGGATTTGCAAATCTGAATTGACCCAACTCTGAAAATACATACATTTAAGATTAGGTTTTATGTAACCAGTGTTTCTGTGTCCTGGTCTCTATAGGCTGATCTTGAACTCCAAGAAAATTTGATCCAGATCTCCTATCAGGAACGCCATCTAATGTGGATCCTGAGTCTCAACATCAGTGTCAAACCTTGAATCCAACTGATCTTTGTGTAGGTAGTCAGTATACGTCGCAAACACTGTACCGTCAGTCCTGGTTTGTGGATCACACAGTAGCGTATTATCAGATTCATCTGCGTAAACCACGAAGGAAGATAATTTATTACGAACCGCAGAAGTACGTGTTTTCATTTTATTAACCAAAATAAACGTGGAGGCAATAGATCGAAGAGAAGTAGCAGATTTCTCCAATGGGATATAGGAGCCACTTGTAGATACAAATACTGACCTTTTAACCACTTTGTTTTCACAATTAGTGGCATGAAAATCAATGTAAATAAAACCAAAATTAGGGAAATTCAAAATTAAGGGTCGAGTTAGAAAAGATGACATCATTCGTTATGGGAATGAAGTTATTGAAATGACAAATTATGTTTGCTATTTGGGTGTCACTTTTCAAACTACTGGGATGACCTCAATGATTTCAGTTTACCGGCACTAAAACCAGCGTGTCAATGTACACACTAAAGGATCTTGAACTCCTCTCGGTGAAAACTGTTTCAAACGTTTTTTATATAAACCTTCCTTCAATATTGTAATATTGCCTTTCTTCCATATGGACTCATCTTAATACTTCTGACCATCACAGTATCGACCATATCCTTTTCAAATTCTAAACATATATCTGTCGTATATCATCACATTCGAGAAACCGACTTCTGCCTTCCATTTGCAATTTCTAACACCCCAACACTCATAAGAGTACTGAAACGGAGAAAAATCTACAAAACACAGATGACCCAACAGCTACATGCACCGGTGACAGAAAAAATAACGGGAGTCCCACCTGAGTACTTTCCAACTCCGGCGATAACACGAGATAATTGTAGGGACCATCTACATCAAGACAGTCACATGATAACGCGCCATGCAAATCACGGGATTCATCATAAATTTTGTAGCAGGATTGAATTTTATTACGTGGACATTACATGCGTGTGCATACGCTATGGACATGAAGCCACCCAGTATCACCTATTAAAATGTACACGGAATTGCACATCGCCTCGGAACTATGCGGAATAGGAAACGCGTATTTATTTATGTTCAGTACTGCTGTCTTAGATGTTTTCTTAGTCACTTGCGCACATGTACACACCATACGCAAACAGTGGAAGATAATAAAAAAGGTATAAACCAATACTCTTCATTGTATAAAAAATGTCATATGCTCCTGTATGTTTGACAAATCATCCCACAAATCTCATCGTGAGATAATTCCTCTGAATTTAGGCATGACGAATAACTTAGAGACGAGACAACGTAGAAAAGAAAAATAAATGTCTATGTATGCGTTCACGAATATTCACTCCATTACATCGTTTAAGTAAATTACATATTAACAAATCATGAGACGGATTACACTGTTAGATTTTGCCCATAGTTTGTGGAATGAAAGGAAGCACAACGGCGAGAATGAATGAGTATACAAATGTAGACACTACATTATATAGCATAAGCAACTTTTATGTTTGAGAAATCATCCGGGCTGGTTCTCGGGATTATCGCAGCCGTCTTCGGCTTCCTTACAAATTTTTTTCCTCAGTTGTCCAATTTATGTTGTGTTTTTTTCCTGACCACCCCTTGGCTTATATATAAAGCCATCTCGCTTGGGGCCACTGTCTGAGAATAAAAATCTTAACATCTGCATTTACTCGCTCTAACAATTAATGTATTTGAGCTAATGAGCCCTCTAATCGCCACGATCAAGTTTTCATGACTGCAGCGTTCATTTTGCTTCACCATAATATTGCGGAGTCTTTAGAGCCAGGTATCGTTTGTGGAGAATCCATTCGATAAGCTTTGATAACAAAATAGGTTAGTGAGAATTAAACTTTCTCGCGGATTTCATCAACAATCGACATGGTATTTTTATCACCAATGGATGAAGCACTTATAGGTAAGTTATGTATTTTAATGTCAGTACTCTTCGCCGGATTCTTCAACTGCATGATTCTGGACTTAAGAGACCTCAAAATTTCACGTATTTTTTCAGTTTCTTCGGCGACCTGTTGTTTTGCAGCAGCTTCTATAACAACTTATGACCGAGGAGCAGATCATCCTGCAACTGGCGAGTTGGCGCGTCAAGCCTTTTAGGCTTTTTGTCCGGTATTTGATCAATCTTCAACTAAACTTTCACACAAATGTGCCAAATATTAACCAAACAATGTATTAAGTTTCACGGAGCTGCATGGAAATGACGGTTATCCACACATGGATGAACATTCATAATTTGTTACAAGCCTTTTTGTGAATCGTTATTATGATGACACAGGGTGACTGTTAGAATCCAAGTTATTCCTCCGGGGTAGTAGCAGTTTATAGCTGTTAGTTGTGTGTAAGCCACAGTTGAGTTTATCAAACAGGTACCGGCTCTTTGTTTTTTAGGATGCTTATATTCTGTCACGAAGCTGCTATCAGAACAGAACTCCAGTTCAGACTTAGCATATACATATGTCTACTGTAGTCCAAGTATTCTGACTCAGGCTATGTACAGTAAGAAAAATAAAGCTGATAAAATTATGCCCAGCAAGCACGCGGTGTTATGGGGATTTCCGTTAAAATCAACATGTGTCTCATTGTGAGTAGCGACCTATGCAAGGTCGGGATCACGCAGAGTCCTCTCTAACTGACTTGGCTCAAGCAGCCCAGTTTTAGTTATCATTTATATGTGTATTTTATGTATACTTAGTTATAATTTCGCTTACCCGCCATGGTTCAATTCCCAATAAATGAAATGAAGACTATTGACCAAACAACATGATCAGTTTCACAGAGCTGCATGGAAGTGATGTTTGTCCCCACATGTATGAACATTCGTTACAAGCCTTTTTGTGAATCTATACCATGACAACACTGGGTGACATGGTGGAACAGACGTTGTTCCTCCACGGTAGTACCAGATTATAGCTGTTATTTGTATTTATGACACAGTTTAAGTGATCATCTAGTCGGGATCGTCTAGTCGAATCTATCAAACTGGTGGCTGTTGTCTGTTTTTTTAAACTCATATATTGGGATATGAGTCTTCTCTCTGATGAGAACTCTTCTGTTTCTCTCTATGCGGTACCTCAACGTTCATTGAGGATTTGGAGCGCAGCTTAAACCTACCAGAAGCAACCCCATTGAAAGAGTTTAGGCAGCAGTTCTGTGAGAAAATGAGATTCGTGCAGCCCGACTCCTATATATGTGCCGCTATGAGGAACCACACCCGGAAACAGCCACCTCATCATGCGATACTCCATACACGGTTGCACGGATACATGTGTATCAATCGGGGTTTCCATGTGAGGCATGCATTCGCAAGGCGTGGACAGAATACCACAACGACATATGCAAAGACGCTTCATCTCTGTTCTTGCTATCACGGGATGAATATGCTTACTGCTCGGTTAATTCATAACTGATGTTCATTCTCATTTCCTGACTATCTTACTTTATTAACATAATTTTATACTGTTCCTTACAAAGAGAATATCGATAAATTTTTATGGATGAGAAATCTTTAGTATTTACATATGTCTACTGTAGCCCAAGTATTCCGACTTAGGTTATTTCTGGCAAAAACGATGTGCCTTTGAAAATGAATGACCACAACCATGCTGTTTTATGTGGATTTTTGTTAAACTCAACATGTGGCCATTTGTGAGAAGCTACCTGTGCCAAATCGGGATCACGCAGAGTTCATATGAGAGGCTTTCAGCAGGATCTTCTGAATCCGCTTTTTGAACATCAACAAGCTAAACGTGTACTGCCGTAGTTGAAGTTTCCCAAATTTCGTGTACTTTTTCTCTCTTAAAGTTTGTGTTCTCCACGTCTGTTATACATACATAATTGTTGCTCCAAAAATTGAAAGTAGGCAAGGGCGTGGAGCCTAGCGGGCATTTTGAAGGAGGCGCAGCTGGTAATTATGATGGAATCCACTTGGTCTTCGAAGGACTGAACTTCAAAATGTCAATGAGTTCAATGAAAAAATCCTCAAAAATGACAAACTCTTTAACAATCTATCTGAAAAAAAAACTCGAAACACACCCACTCATTGGTGAGTATTCTGGACGAAGGTTGACACCAAGCATCAGTGCACATAGGGAAGAAGTGATTGTGGAGAGAACTCAGACTCTCCAGTACTCTGCGTGAAACACAGAATTTCACAATATATCAGCTCACTGATGATATTTTGGGGCAGACAATGTGGTGAGGGTGCACATGGGAGAAATAGCGTTCAGAGAGAGAAGAGGGTGTGAGGGCATCACCTCTAGTGGCTTCAAAAGCAGAATAATCCGTGAGTAATTTTTAGTATCGGACAGTGAGTCGTGCTCGAAATAAGTTGCTGCCATCAATCGCTGGGTTCTTCGCCATCATCAGTATAGTGATATACATTTACCTTCAATTGTGAGCCAGAACCGCGCAAACCGACGTGCATCATGTTATTCGAAGCTGAGGGTTCCCACCACCACCAACAAAAGTTTGAGCATGACCTGGATTCCCAAGTCCAACCCCATAGCTCTCCAGTGGCCATGTATTCTCAGAAGAGAGAAAGCCAGGTTATCTTTCAAAATGATGCATGTGCCTCCGAAGGATTCATCAGACCCGTGAACTGGGTGGTCAATTCCGCGCAGGAGCATACACTGCAACACGCAGACATTTTCAATCACCTTTTTTCTCAGGACTACCCCATGGAAAATGTCTCACATTCAGATCCATCGCAGGTGGCCAATAATGGTACGTTCATGTGGTATGCTCCAGAGGCTTCTTCGGGTTCATCTTGGTCAGCTACCACCCACTATCCAAGTGTCAGACAAGAGTTTACGTGTTTGTGGACCGAGCCCGAAACCTCGTTTAATCACGGCCAAGGTCATCTTGTAAATCAAAGGGCGGCCCGTACGCCCTGTGGTAGAGCGTTCTACTCCCTCCAAGAAGTTGTGAAACACTTGACAGTGCAGCATGTACGTACTCCTGAGTGTACTGACCATGCTTGTCACTGGGCTACTTGCCCGAGGAAAGGGAAGCCTTTTCGGGCGAAATACAGACTCGTTAACCATATCAGAGTGCACACGGGTGAGAAACCATTTGCCTGTTCGTCTCCGGGATGCGGTAAGCTATTTTCCCGGGCGGAGAATCTCAAAATACACAAGAGAATTCATACTGGTGAGAAGCCCTTTAAGTGTGAATTTGAAGGATGTGAGCGACAGTTCATAAACTCGACTGACCGCAGGAAGCATTCGTATGTTCATACGTCGGATAAGTCCTACCATTGCAGTACTCCCGGCTGCGATAAGAGTTTTAAACAAGCCAGCTCTCGACGCAAGCATATGAAAGTACACTGTGTTCCCGGCTCCGGCGAATCTCATGTCCCCTTCCCACTCTCCAGTGACGCCACCGCACTCGGAGGTCCTCGTTCGAAGGTTTCCTCTCTTTCCTTGAGTCAAGGCCAGTCAGACTTTTCCATTATTTCTGGTAATACAATACAGGAAATAATGTCCTGCCCTGGCCAGAACGGCAACCCGATTTCCACGCATATAGCGTTGAACTCACAGAGAAACGTATTCTCAATGAACTATGGTGTAACGTTTGGTGAGAGACGTCTGCAGCAATACCTTGTTGAAGACTGTGATCTGACGCATGCCTCAATGCTGATACCATCAGTTTCAACTACTTCCCTCTCAACATCACACATCCCATCACATGGACTTACGAAATCACCAGTGTGGTCGAACAACGGATCTTCACCAACCTCCAGCCATCACACCCGGAGCTTACCGGAACAGTCCTCTTCAGTGCCTGGCGAGGGCGTTAATCTGAATTTTGAAGATATTATGGGCTATTATGATCTCGCAGAATTTACGCCGAGTATGTCAGTTGGCGGCGAATCACGTCCTTCGGTATCGGGAAAAAGTGAAGCGTCGTACGACGAGTGGTACCATCCACAAAACTGTCCGCAGCCTTCCCAGACAATACTGCATGCTCCGCATCAGCCAGCACTGCACTTTCAACAACAGGCTAGTGAAAGATGGTAACTATTCACAACCGTAAAATTCAAGTAGCTCTTCGGTGATTTGACTGATTTATCTTCTGTTTTGATTAATAAAATACTATTTTTTCTCGACTTGATGGTGATAATGACTTCAACCGAAGGGCAAAGATGATAGAAAAGTAGCACAGGTACCATGGGCAGAAAAGTTAATGTTTGTTAATACGAAAAGTATCTACATTTTCTTATCTTCTATCCGCAAAATTTCATCAAAGTACGCTAGTTCCAAAATGATGATCCTTTGTGAATACAGAAAGTTTTTTTTGCTGATTGGGAATGATTTGAAATAAATTGCATCACAAACGGTGCAAGACATGACAGGCGAAGCATGTATCATACTTTCTTTTAAGGCCGACAGCGATATTTTTGCTCCTTATTTAGCCTCCGTGTTACTTGTTGTTAAAAAAAAGCGCATTCTTATATTAAAACTTCTGACACCCGAAGGCGCCAAGATCGAACCTGTTCGACCAGCACACCAGCGTCTCGCAATCAGAACTACTTAAACATGATTTCATTGCAACAAAAAATGTTCACGCCATTCATCCTACCTAAGAAATTAGGGCAATCAAACACAATTTTTTCAGACTCCCCGGGCGAATCTTAAAAACTAGTACACAATAAAAGCGATTTGTCGAGGATTTGTGACACTGAGATGATTCCAAAATAGGTTCATGCAGAATGATTGGGGAAATTTTCATTTGAAATATACTGAGTGCGGACTTTAGGTACAATTGTTTAAGATCCTCAAGCTTGTGTACTTCTGATGTTGCTTGAATGGCTCGTCGTTCGACGTGTGTAGTAAATATCGTTCCAGTTGTTCGAAAGTGTCAACGTTGCACCTAGCTTCTGAAGACAGTGAAAACATTGAGATATCAATTAAATAGAAGAAATATAATTTATTTTGCTAAACTTTTTGATTTACATTATTACTTGTAGAAAGCTGCGTCTTGATGCGCATCCTTTGTCTTATTAACCATAACTGTATAACCTACATAGCATCTCTGATGAATCTTCTCTCCAGATGTTTAACATGATGGCCCCCGAGGGCACCACCTGTATCAAGTGCTGAGCCGTACAAGCATGTAATATGATGCACACACTGTTATTAGATCTATGCATCAGAAACACTTTTAACTATACGTTAAGAATATTAGTATATGAACGATTGTATGGTGATACATATATTTATATATAACTGTGACAGAAAGGTTATCCCTAGGTAGCAGAACGAATTCACTGTATCAATATTCTCATCTCCAGATTGCAATGTATCATTCTTCCTCAGTGACCCGCGATTTCTGAATATCATTATTGTGGTTTTTCAACATTCACGACCATCCCGCTTTCGTCGCACCGTTTCTCAAAAATTTTCAAAGCAATATTTAGTTTTCCGTTTTCTTCGCGGTTGAAGGTAATATCATCAGCGAAAGCTTCCACAGAGCATCCTGTAGTCCCAACTCCATCAGAAGGCCTGCTGTGTTCATGGGACTAGCTTGGAGTAGATACCTGCGCAAGACCTGGAACACGCTGAGCGCGTATGAACTTCTAGCTGCACCTTCAAATCTCATCGGTGCACCACGGACCTTGAGCAGAGACTTTTTTGTGATAACGGCAACAGCTGCGGACTTTGCTTATACAGCTTTTGGGCAAGCATATTTCTGAAAGGGATACTTTGATACTCCTCACGCAGAGGTTGTATTTGCTTGAGATTAAGGTAATACTGTACGTGATCATTTCATCATGTTTGAAGCGAATCATCTAGTTTCTTCAAAACGTGGTAACGATGCCCACGCTCCATTTCGTACGCCTTCTACCAATTTTTCCGTAAAACTGCATACTCAGACAAAAAAAAAAGTAGTTTGCTGTGTTAAATTCCTCTACTTTTGTAGTATCTTATTAGAGGACCCCTTATAATCGATGCTATC
Source organism: Pergamasus crassipes (assembly GCA_034693645.1). Lineage (NCBI taxonomy): Eukaryota > Metazoa > Arthropoda > Arachnida > Mesostigmata > Parasitidae > Pergamasus > Pergamasus crassipes. Next base: position 9,259 of record JAQFXQ010000012.1, on the reverse strand, counting down.
CATTGCAACATAATCTTTGCGCGACCAATCCTACCTAAAAAGTTAAGGACATCCGAAATGGAGGTGAAATGTGTTATATTGATCGAACCGACGTGGACGGAACATGAAGCGAATGTGAATGATCGATTTTTTGGCCAACCTGTCTCTCGTGAGTGGAAGCGTCCTGTTTATCAATGTCTTCTGAAGTGCCGTTCATTTACCTGTGACACTACCGTCACCGAATTAGTTAGTTGCTACCGCTGAAAAACCCGATTGCACTTACACCTAAATACTCAAGAACAATCAAGCCGATGAGCGTTTCGTATATCGAGATGAATGCGACAAAATATGATAATACATCATTCAATACTCTCGAGTAGAACCCTAGAAACAAATTCCGGCAATACTTGGCCATATTTGAAGATTGGTTTTATTGAAGCGGCTCATAACGTTTTGGATCCTAATGATGCAGACTCCATATTAGAACGTAATACATATGTCTGGACATAACTAGTACGTCTACTACCAAGTTGAAACGAGATGTCAGTCGCGCGACCAGATTTGCAAACCCTACACGGTAAGGGCGAAGCAGCTTGTTCGGACCAATGTGGAACGTCAAAGCGCAAACTGAGCATTATCAAATATATCTGTGTTAACACAGCAGGGAGAATTTGCAGCTATATTCAAAATGTTACCTGGATGAAACATCTATAGAATGCAACGATATGTCCCCGCAAGTCATCGCAGCTCCCTGTTAAGCTTTTGCTTTCTTTTAAACAATTTAAATTACAAGCTTTAGTTTATTTTTTTTATTTGAAGGCTGTTCTACTAAAAACAGGATTATCCAATCTATTAAGATGCTGATCAGTTTGTCTTACAAATTACGTTCTGTGTTTTTTAACCGATTAGCATGAGCGTAGAAACTATGTCTGGAAGAACATTATTTGATATTGCGTTGAAAAAGTTGTTCAGGCTAATTGCTGGTCCAATCGTTAGGGTATCTTCAAGGGTGAGAGTCGCGCTGAAACCACAACGCTCATGCTCGAGCTTCAATGGAAGTTTTTGAGACCTAAAAATAACGCGCTCTAGAATAATTTGCTTAGAGGTAGGAAGACTCTTGATATCTTTGTGCTAACAGTGCTCACGCTTGGTTTTGTTGGCGAGTGGTCTCGATCCTGTCTGGCGATACACCCCATATGTTTCAAATTATGATCAGACAGTCCTACCCACAAACATGGTCATATGGATCAAAGCAAACAACGATTCCCACGATTTCTGCTTGTCCACATTCTCCTCATGGTCGATTTAGTGGGGAAAATCCTGACAGAGTAGTGCCGTTTTGTAGTGGCGTTTAGGTCGAGCCATAGTGCTACCTTTGCAAGGAAGCGTGGCGGGAAAGTTGGAGGATCAACAGTAAAGATTTGCTGTTACAACCGCTCTCGTGGCGCAATATTATCACGAGATTGGGTGACTGTTAAAGTAGAAGCTCTTCGTCCACCGAAGTACTAGTTTACGGCTCTTATTTGTATTTTTGACACAGTTCATGTGATCGCCTTGTGGTGAGACACGCGATCGGCTTTATCGAACTTGTTTCTGTTCTTTGTTCCTGATAACAATAATAATAGCAATACAGCGCCCTATTTGCATAAAAGGTTTTGCGCCTAAGTGCGGTTTAAGAAGTCCTAGCTACCAGTTCTGGATCATTTGTATGTACATCAACAAGCTCGCAAAGTATTTCATCATTGCTCAACATAGCTTGAAAAGTAGTTTTTTTAAAGGCCATGATCATAGGTCTGTCGACGATGTAAATATTTCGTCTCATCAATATTTTTTTCTTCCTATTTCTTGCACTGGCTCATCACAAATGTATGAATACATCATCACAGCTTGGCGAGCAAACCAATGTCCGCTTCTTTTGGTGTATGGATGAAGCAGACAATGGCATGGGGCCTGGTGAGAACTACGGAGGAGACGCAGCTGGAAATAGTGATGTAATCCACTTGGCCTTTGAGGGACTGAACTTTAAAGTAACGATTAGTCAATTTAAAAAACACTCCTCAAAGATGACACAATGCTCAAGAGTCTATGTGGGAAAACCCATTTGAAGCACGCTCATTCCTGGGTGAGTATTCCGGACAAAGCTTGACGCCACGCATCAGTGTACACAGGGGAGGCGTGATTCTGGAGAGAATACAGACTCTCTATAACTCTGCGTGAAAAATAAAATTTCATAACATCTCCGGCTACTGGGAAGACTATTGGACACACACTGAGATGAATGGGGAGCGCATTGGAGAAAGGGTATTCGTAGAGAGAGGAAGGTGTGCGAGCACCGCGTCTTCTGACTTTAAAAGCGGAATATCCGGTGTGTTTTGTACAGTATTGGACAGTGCGCGTGCTCGAAGTAAACTAATGTTCCTGCCATCTGCCGCAAAGAACGGATTCGTTCGGTCCAATTGAAATCCCTTTCAACCACGTGCATCACGTTATTCGACGTTGATGGCTTACACCACCACCAAGAAAAGCAGGACCTGAGGTCTCCACACCAACCCTATTACTCCACTATGCCCACGTATTTTTTGAAGAGAGAAAATCAACTCACCTTCCTAAATCATGCATCGGCCTCAGGAGGATTCATCATACCCATAATCCAGCTCGTCGATTCCACTCGTCTATACGCAGACAAATCCAATCGCCATTTATCTCAGGAATGCCCGATGGAAAGTGGATCACATTCGGACACATCGCAGGTGACAAATAATGGTGCGTTTGTGTGGTATACCCCGGTGGCTTCTTTGGGGTCCTCCTGTTCGACAGCATCCCTCCATTCGAGTGTCAAGCAAGAGTTTAGGTGTTTGTGGACCGAGCCCGAAACCCCAATCAATCTCGGCCAGGCGCGTCTTGTAAGTGAAAAGGCAACCCGTACGCCCTGTGGTAGAGCGTTCTACTCCCTACAAGAAATTGTGACACACTTGACAATGCAGCATGTAAGTGGTTCCGAGTGTACCGACCATGCTTGTCACTGGGCTACTTGCGTAAGAAATGGGCAGCCTTTTCGGGCAAAATACAGGCTCGTTAACCATTTGAGAGTGCACACTGGTGAAAAACCATTCGGATGTGGTAAGGTTTTTACTCGGTCGGAGAATCTGAAAATACACACACGAGTCCATACTGGTGAGAAGCCCTTTAAGTGTAAATTTGGAGGATGTGAGCAACAGTTCGCAAACTCGTCTGACCGGAAGAAGCATTCGCGTGTTCATACATCGGACAAGTCTTACCACTGTGGTAATCCCGGCTGCAATAAGAGTTTCAAACAACCCAGCTCTCGACGCAAGCACATGAAAGCACACTGTATTCCCGGCTCCCTTGGATCACCTGTTCCCATTCTGCTTTCCAATGACGCCATCTCACTCGGTGGTGCGCGTTCCAAGCTTTCCTCTCCTCCTTCAAGTCACGGTGAATCAGAATCATTAAATGTTCCTGGTGATCTAATACAGGGAATGACGTCCTCCTCTGACCTGAACGACAACCCGATCTCCACGCATGTAAGCTCACAGATAAATGTATACTCAATGGGCTCTGGTGCACCGTTTGGTCAGAGTCGTCAGCAGCAATGTCCTGTTGAGGATTGTGACATAATGCGTACCCCAATACTAGCATCATCAGTTTCAACCACACCCCTCCCAACATCAGATTATTCATCTCATGGGATTCCCAAATCACGAGCATCTTTGTTTGACGGATCTCAACCAGCTTCGAGCCATCGCATTCAAAACTTTCCGGAACTGCCTCCTTGGATGTCTGGTGAAGATTTGAATCAGCACTTTCAAGGTACCATGCGCAGGCATGCTCTCACCCAATGCACGCCTAGTATGTCGATGAGCTGCCATACACTTATTTCTGTAACGGTCAAAAAAGAACCGTCGTACCAGGAGTGGAACCACCCACAAAACTGTCCTCAGACAGTACTGCATGAACCACATCAGCCAGCACCGCACTTGCAACTACTCGCGCCACCAATAGTTTAGTAAAAGATCGTAGCAATTGACAACCGCAAAAGACAAAAAACTCATTAGCTGTATGACCGACTTATCTGACGGTCTGCTTTGACGAATAAATTTATGTTATCCCCGACTTGATGGTGGTTATTATTTTCTTTATATTGCAACATATCATTCTCCCTCAGTGGCCCGTGATTTCTGAATTTCATAATTTTGCTTCTTCAACATTTACAACCATCCCGTTTTCGTCGCACCATTCCTCAAAAAAAATCGAAGCATTCTATAGGTTTCCTCTTCTTCGCAGTGGAAAGCGATATCATCAGCGTTTTGATCATGTTTGAAGCGAATCATCTAGTTTCTTCACAACGCGGTAACGATGTCAACGCTGCAGTTCGTACGCCTACTACCAATTCTTACGTAAAACTGCATACACACACCATTTTTTTTGCGGGGTTAAGTTCTTCCACTTTTAGACTATCTTAGCAAAGGACCACTTATATTTCATGCTATCCGTTGCAACATAATCTTCGCGCGATTAATTCTACCTAAAAAGTTTAGAACATCCGAAATAGAGGAGAAATTTGTTACATTGTCCACGTGGACGGAACATGACGGCCCCCTAAACAAATGGGAATGACCGATTTTTTGGCCAACCTGGCTCTCGTGAGTGGGAGCATCCTGTTCATCAATGTCTTCTGAAGTGCCGTTCGTTTACCAGTGACACAATCGTCGCCGATTGGTTAGTTGCTGCCGCTGAAAAACTCGATTGCAGTAATAGCTAAATAATCAGGAACAATCAAGCGGCAGAGTTTCATATATCGGGATGACTGCGACAGAAAATGCTAACACTTCATTCATTATCCTCGAGTAGAACCCTTAAAGAAACTGCGACACCACTTGGCTAGATTTGAAGATTGGTTTTATTGAAGCGGCTCATAACGGTTTAGATCCTAGTGATGCAGACTCCATATTAGGACGTAATATGTCTGGACATAACTAGTACGGCTACTACCTAGTTGAAACGAGATGTTCCAGAGTTGCAAATCCTACACGGTAGAGACGAAACAGCCCGTTAGGAGTAAGGTAGGACGCCAAGGCACCAACTAAGCATTATCGAATACATCTGTGATAACACAGCAGGGAGAATCTGCAGCTATATTCGAAATGCTACCAGGATGAACATTCATAGAATGTGACGATATGTCCCCGCAAATCTTAGCAGCTCCCTGTTCTACCTTTGGTTTCTTTTAAACAATTTTGTTTGCCTGCTTTCGCGTAGAATTTTTCTCATCTGAAGGCTGTTATTCAAGAGACAGGATTTTCTAATCTACTGATGCTTCAGAATCAGTTTGGCCAAATTAGGTTCTGTGTATTTTAACCTATGCTTGGATGAACTTTATTTGATATTGCGTTCAAAAAGTTGTTCAGGGTAGTTGCTGGTCGAAGCGTTAAGGTATCTTTAAGGGTAAGACTCGCGCTGAAACCACAACGCTTACGCTTGAGCTTCAATGGAAGTTTTTGAAAGCTAAAACTAACGCGTTCAAGAATATCTGGCTTAGTGGTCGTGAAAGCTTGATACCTTTGTACTAACAGTGCTCACGCTTGATTGTGTTGGCGAGTGGTCTCGATCCCGTTTGGCGATACACCGCATAGGTTTCAAATTGTGATCAGACAGTTTTACCCACAAACATGGTCATATGAATCAAAGCAAACCAACAGCAAAGATTTGCTGCTACAACCATTTTTGTGGAGCAATACTATGATGATATTGGGTAACTGTAGGAATGGAAGCTGTTCGTCCACCGTAGTACTAGTTTGCGGCCCTTATTTGTATTTATGACACAGTTTATGTGATCGTCTAGTGGTGAGACATGCGACCGAGTTTATGAAACTAGTTCCTGTTCTTTGTTCCTGATGATAATAATAATAATAACGCAGCGTTCTATTTGCATGAAGGGTTTTGCACATAAGTGCGTTTTTTACAAAACGTAGTAGTGACTTTTAGTTACTTTTTATGTAAACAAGAAGTTTACAGGTTCGTTTTCCGCTATAAACTTTGGACGATATTTGTAAGTGGTACGTATATTCGTATTTACAAACTCAAGCATTTCTTCTCTTAAGAAGCTGCCTTCAGGAGGGAAGTCTCCTGTGCATGAGCATAGCATCGACATCTGCCTATTGTAACCTAGAGTAATCTATGCATTCCGAATCAAGTTATTTCTAGTCAAACCATATGACATACAAAAATGGTTTGCGGCGTTATGGGGACTTACAAAACAGTCAACATGTGGCTCCTTATGAGAAGCTCCCAAGAGCATGATCACGCTGAGCGGACAACAACTTCCAGCTGGAAGTTCGAGATCATATGTAGGTACATCAACAAGCTCGTAAAGTATTTCATCATTGTTCAACATTGCGCGTACAGTAATATTTTTTGAAAGTGTACGTTTGTAGGTCTGTTGACGATGTAAATAGTTTGACTCGACAGTTATTTTTTAAATTTTCTGCACTGGCTCATTATAACTGTATGAAAACATCATCATTGCTTGGCGAAAAAACCAAGGTCCACTTCTTTTGGTGTATGGATGAAGCAGGGAATGACATGGGGCCTAGTGAGAATTGTGAAGGAGGCACAGCTGGAAATGATGATGGCCTTCACTTGGCCTTCGAGGCACTGAACTTCAACGTAGTCTATTAAAAAAACGCTCCTCAAAGATGACACATTGATCAAAATTCTGCGTGGGAAAACCCTTTCGAAGCACGCTCATTCATCGATGAGTATTCTTGACAAATATTGACGCCAAGCATCAGTACACACAGGGAAGGTGTGATTCTGGAGAGAATACATACCCTCTAATACTCTGCGTGAAAAGTAGAATTTAACAACGCATTCGGCCATGGGTGAGATTATAGGACACACATTGAGCTGAATGGGGTGCGCATTAGAGAAAGGGTATCCGCAGAGAGAGGAAGGTGTGCGAGCACCGTGTCTTCTGACCTTAAAAGCAGAATATCCGGTGAGTTTTGTACAGTATCGGAGAGTGCGCCCGCTCGAAGTAAACTGAAGTTCCTGTCATCAGCAGCTAAGTTTTTGTCCATTATCAGTGGAACGGAACCGTTTAGTTCAATTGTAGCCCCGTTCACCCACGTGCATCATGTTATTCGACGTCGTTGGTTCCGACCACCACCAAAAGAAGCTGGAGCAGGACCTGAAGTCTTCACACCAACCCTATTACTCCCCAATGCCGACGTATTCTATGAAGAGAGAAAATCAACTCACCTTCCTAAATCATGCATCGGCCTCAGGAGGATTCGTCATACCCGTGAACCAGCTCGTCGATTCCCCTGGTCTATACGCAGACATTTCCAATCACCATTTATCTCAGGAATATCAGATGGAACGTGGATCTCATTCGGGTCCATCGCAGGTGGCAAAGAAAGACGCGTTCATGTGGTATACCCCTGTGGCTTCTTCGGGGTCCTCCTGTTCGGCAGCATCCCTCCATTCGAATGTCAAGCAGGAGTTTACGTGTTTGTGGACCGAGCCCAAAGCCCCGATCCCTCTCGGCCACGCGCGTCTTGTCAATGAAAAGGCAAGCCGTACGCCCTGTGGTAGAGCGTTCTACTCCCTCCAAGAAATTGTGACACACTTGACGATGCAGCATGTAAGTGGTTCCGAGTATACCGACCATGCTTGTCACTGGGCTACTTGCACAAGAACTGAACAGCCTTTTCGGGCAAAATACAGGCTCGTTAACCACTTGAGAGTGCACACTGGTGAAAAACCATTTGCTTGTTCGTCTCCGGGATGTGGTAAGGTATTTACTCGATCGGAGAATCTGAAAATACACGAACGAGTCCATACTGGAGAGAAGCCCTTTAAGTGTAAATTTGTAGGATGTGAGCAACGGTTCGCGAACTCATCTGACCGGAAGAAGCATTCGCATGTTCATACATCGGTCAAGTCTTACCACTGCAGTAATCCCGGCTGCAATAAGAGTTTCAAACAACCCAGCACTCGACGCAAGCATATGAAAGCACACTGTAATCCTGGCTCCCTCGGATCACCTGTTCCCATCCTGCTTTCCAATGACGCCACCTCACTCGGTGGTACCCGGTTCAAGAATTCCTCTCCTCCTTTAAGTCACGATGAATCAGACTCGTTAAATGATTCTGGTTGGACTCCAATGCAGGTAGTGACGTCCTCCTCTGACCTGAACGACAACCCGATGTCCGCGCATGTAGCTGTAAGCTCACAGAGAAATGTACACTCAATGGGCTCGGGTGCACCGTTTTGTCAGAGTCGTCAGCAGCAATATCCTGCTGGCGATTGTGATGAAACGCGTACCTCAATACTGGCATCATCAGTTTCAACCACCCCCCACCCAACATCATATTATCCATCTTATGGGATTCCCAAATCACGAGCGTCTTTGTTTGACGGGTCTCCACCAGCCTCCAGCCATTACATGCAGCACTTTCCGGAACTGCCTCCTTCGATAACTGGTGAAGGCTTGAATCAGCACTTTCAAGGTAGCATGCGCAGGCATGGTCTCACCCAATGCACGCCTAATATGTCGATGAACGGCCATTCACTTCCCTCTGTAACGGTCAAAAGTGAACCGTCGCACTAGGAGTGGCACCATCCACAAAACTATCCTCAGACAGTACTGCATGCGCCACATTAGCCAGCACTGCACTTCCAACAACTCGCGCCACGAACAGTCTAGTAAAAAATCGTAAAAATTGACAACCAAAAAAGTAAACTACTCATTGGTTGTATGGCCGAATCATCTGACGGTCTGCTTTGACTAATAAAATTATATTTTCCCAGATTTGATGGTGGTCATGAATTCAACCGTAAGGCATAGATAAAAAAGAGACTGAAAAATAGAATTGGTATCAAGAACAGGACCAGGCGGAGTAGGTCTGGTAATAGGATAAGCATCTACAGTTTTTTATATTTTACCTACAAACGATCATCGGTGTACGCTCGCTTCGTACGACGTTCCTATGGGATTACAGCAAGATGCTTGTTTGAAAAATAGCGAAGCTGCTGGCTGCACATCTTGGCGGAGGAACAGTTTGAGATACCGCACTCAATGCAAGACATTGTATTTACTTGTTATTATTGTACTATTTTATGGTAGTGAAACTACGTTTTGCCGGGAGCCACAAAAGCTCTCGCTGCGTACCGCTGTAGAACTCTTTCAAATGAAAGTGTCACCAACGGCTACCTACGGCGTGCAGACCTTGTGGGATCACCTGTCAAAAGCGAA
>JAQFXQ010000011.1:0-17670 GCA_034693645.1 Pergamasus crassipes | reverse complement strand
TTTGTTGCAAGACGTTTCCACAAAGTTGCATACATTCAGAAACAGGGCCGTACGGGCCGAGGAAGTATTTTGCTGCAAATTTGAGGACATTTGTATAAAGATGCATCATCATCATATGATGATCATCATTATAGTAACGCCGTTGTGATGAAGATATGATGGGCCCAAACTTAGTTGTGTATGACATCATCGTGAAGTTTAAGGATAACTTTCGCAGTGCTCGCAGTCTCTCGCAATTATCCGGTATATCTCACGAATAGACCACCAGCGATTCCTCTGGAGGCGAAGATATGTGGATCTGACGAAGATGCGCCATACCGTCGCCTTGCCTCTGCCTTTGAGGATGAGGTATGATGAGTGTTAGCAAACCGTTGTCCCGCATTCTTTCGAAGCAGGTTTCATGGTGACCCTCCACCCCATCATCTGTGCTCGTTATCCGGGTGGGCACATCTTTGAGCAAAAGTCGGTAACGATCCCAATGAAGGTAAGCCTGGGAATATCCACTAAGTGATGCGCCAAATCGACATAACCATCATCTTGATGCCATTGTGTATGAAGGACGATTTTCGAGGGTCCAGTTTCGCAGTGCTTTTTTCGAAGCTGGCTTTGTGGGGAATCTTCATCATGTACACAGTGGATAGTATCCGGCTCCTGGTATGTCTCGCAAGGCGTCGACCAACGGCTCCGATGAAGGTGAGCCTAGGCATGCCCATAGGGCGATTCACGGAATCACCACAACCATCATCTTCATCCCTTCGTGTATGAAGTACGATGGTCGATGATCCAACTTCGAAAGGCACTTTTTTGAGGTTGGAAGTATCAAGAGCATTCACAGAGAACACTGTGTTCGGCATTCGACTCAGGACATGTCGAGCTATGAGCCTTCACTGAGGACTCACTATTGAGACTGGGGGGGGGGGTTGCTAACACGAAACGGCGCGATCTCTCCTCCTGATTATGTCTTTGTGGCTGGAGTGAGATGGCCGGGGATTCACTTCCGTACGACACCATAGTAAAGCCCCTCACGGTCTCACGGTGTCAACAGTGCTCGGCATTCGGCTCAGGAATGAGATCGCTCATGAGATCTCTGACAGTCTAAGTGGTGAGCTTGGGAATGTTTCCACGGCAACGCACCATGCGTTTATCTTTAGCCTTTGAGGGTGACGTGAGATGGCCCAGAACTCACTTTTGAGAGACATAATTTTGTAACTGGTCACTTAAAGAACGTTGACCGTATTTCTAGTGGCCGACATTCTGCTCAGCACCACTCTGGCGTACGTTTCAGAACTATCTTGATGAACGGAAGAAGATCGAGTTGGATGCAAAAAATTACTCATCTTTAAAACAACCTGTTCTAGGCATTTTAGTCTAGAAAAAATGTAACGAAGCCTATCGGTTATTAATTTCCAGGCAGTTCATATCAGCTATATAGAATGCCTAAACTTATCCCGTATATATAGAATGCATTAAATGACATAACCGATTTAAGCTACGCGATCCTTCAGGATATCTTTGAGGCTGGATTTGGTAAGATCATTTTTCATCATTATTTTTTCAAGTCACCCAGTAGTAATCTTGTTAATAAGCAAATAAAGAACAAAATCGTGAATAAATACGTAGTAATCCATCCAGTCATTGGTTCGACAAGTGTGAAGTTTAAGGTACAAATGCGCAGTTCTCTAGATGATCACGGAGTTGGCAGAGATTGTTGAAAAAATAACATTTACAACCTGTACTTGGTTCGTGGAAGCCCGGTGTCTGATAGATTTTATGATGAAATCCATGAAGGGAGTACCTTGCAACCGTGTGGTGTACCGTACACTGAGCTCGTTTTCATGTAGTAGAGGTCACACATCGTGAGGTGTACATATCCGGCGGAGCCTTTTTCATTTTTACTGAAACCTGTCGTCTAAAGCTCACCAGGACTGGCGTCTCTGGCAGATAATAGCTGGTCACTAAGTCCCCGACAACAGTATTAGTTAACCAGACCGTCCATGGAAATGCAGCTTAGTAAGACGAAAATATTTGCTTGGTCTCTTGTTTTGAAGTGCAGTCAGTAAGAAATATTGTTAACTTGGAAGTTTTGTGAAGTATCTTGTTAATATCTAGTCTGAGTGGATTCACTGTTTACATAGACACTATTCCTGTTACCAGATGAGAGAGGACAAATCTGGTTCCATATAAAGGAGAATCATAGGAAAAAAAATGAAACCGAATGTGTGACATTACATCCCTCTCACTAAACGTGCCTTTTCAATTGCGAGTGGCAATTGGTTTGTCCCGAATGCCTCGTTTACATGTTTGGAGTGGCCTAACACACAAATAGAACAGGCAAGCGATTCAATTACTGATGAGTCAAACCTTGACTGGCAGCGAATATTTAAACTGATAGGGTGAATGTTTTTTAACAATCTAAAAGACGCTCACGTGGAATGTGCTCTGTGAACGGCCACCGTGTGAACATTCGACCTTGAGGCATCCGCATGTCTCAAGTTAGGCAGTGAGATATCATAGAGGGGTCATCACACTCCTCTGAAATCAACTTGATTTCATACCTCGCAGAGCAGGTCTGTCCTGTAATCCTAGCAGAAAAACTATGATCTTTTCACTTTTTAAACCGTTTGCCAATCTCCTTTAATTAAAAACAATGCTGGTAAAGTGACTGAAATTTGAATGCGGTTATGACTAGAAACTACCCTTCCGCCCCGTTTTGATCTCACAAATTAGATGCCCGTACAAATACACAAAACAGAAACAGATTACACGAAAGTTATCGAATTGCAATGGAATTTTAGTTGCAAGTACAATAACTAAAATTACAGTTACTGTCAATGCAATTCTAATTTTACTGAGATAAAATTAGATCAACGGGTTCTGCCCGAATCAAACATTTGTTCGCCCATTTTATACATACTTCGTAGAAGTACTTTATTCAAGATTGAGATAAACAGTTTCTTCCAAGTCGAACGTTTTGTTTCCTCGAGTATTTAACAAACTTTCATCTCGGTCATTTATCTTTCCTCTGGCCTGAGATACTAAACGAGGTTAGCTAGTATCGAAAGGCCTTATCTGCATAAATGTAGAACTAGACGCGTGGAGGACGTAGCAAATGTTGTCAGAATCTATAGGTGAGTGTGCAAAGCTGGAAAAATGCATTAATAAGGAATATAGCCACCTCTTGGGAGTTGAACATTCCCCTCGGTACCAGCCGATTGATTGTTGCATATCTAACTGAAATGCTATTTCCTTGTGCAGCCCCAGTCCCTAGCAGGGTTTTAGCAAAAGACCCTTCTTCATTCGCAACCATGGTCTTGAACCCGCTGGGGGTAGGTGAATATCTCGTTCGTTGGTCTACTGTTACGTGCGGTAGATATTACGTAATAAACTCTATCAAATGTGAATCTGTAAAACTTGACAGTGCTAATTTGAAACAACCCAGTATTTGGTCATGGGATTGAAACCTCGTACGGAACCGTTGAAGCCCCATACGAACGTCATGCCACAACATAGCAAGACTGAACTCACACGTACTTGGAAAAACTTCGAAAAAATGCACACGTACTTTTCAGTGCCATACACCACTGTTTATATAAAGCGGTAACTGCTTATTGTTTATCGAACATTTCAAATGGTAATAACTGAGCGGGAAAGCCTTCAACAAGGCAAAAAAAAACTTAAGCTCAGTGAGAGCTCAGTCTGAGCCTAAGTGTTTTTTGTTCCTTTGTTGCTTTGTTGAAGGCTCCCCCGCGCAGTTATTACCGTTTGAAATACACCAATGATAAAGCAACTTTACTCGACTAGAGAGTCTGAGCTCACCACGTGTAGGTACATTGTACCCATTGAAACACGTACGTGCACTCAGAACATCTACTGTATGAACGGTAATACAAAATTTATCGTGAAAAGGCCACGCAAAATGCCAGCTAAAACGCCCTAGGAACATTGTTAGTTCTTTTAAACCTTTTTTATAAAGAGTGTACACATGTTTCCACTCAATGCAGACAGCATTTTCTTTAGTCTCGAAAACATAATTTCTCTTTCGTTAAGCCCTCATTGCGTTTTTGTCGTCAAAAACCAGGTGTTTGGGTTGCGTCGAAGACCGCACCCGAACCCTTCGTCATCCATCTTGGGAAGACTGACATAGCCCTTGAGGCTGAGAAACTTTGCTTGAGAGTTGCAAGTAAAGCAAAGGTTCTAAGGTACGTCGCTGAGTATCTCATAGCTATTGACGGCCAGGAAAAACTTGTCACGGTGGGGTACGGAACAATACCAGTACGGCGGCTATTTTTCAAAAACAAATTTTAAAATAAAATGGATTTTGAGGCTGAATGAAAGCTCAAAGTGTACTTTCTAGAGCACCTAGGTAGAAGTAAAATCAATTTTTATAATAAAAAACTATCTCGTTAAAAATTTTGATCGGAGTCTACCCTGCAACCTCTCTTTATGACAACGCTACCTGGGGGAAAACCTGTACCAACCGCGACAATCGCTGTGCCAAACGAAAGCCTAGAATCTGCTGTACAGTATTATTGGTGGTAGCATACAATTCCCAAGCACAGTCTATTCATTAAATATGGCTCAAAAATTACTTTGAGTTTAAATCCCATAGACGATTTCTGCTCATGTTTGCCACCTAGATTTTCGAAGTGCCGCTGGGTATTTCGGAAGGTTGATGTTCCATACCCTACCATACCTAGGAAAAACTTGCAGTACTCTCAGCCTTTGATGCTTGCAAGCAGTCCCTCACATTCACGATGGATGATTCTGCTGAAAATGGGGAACAGTTCTTTGATGTTCCCTGAGGAGTGCACTTGGATGAGTATGTTTTACTCATCATCAAACCTGTTCTTTAGTACAATTGTCGACGGTCGAAAATACAGCTGTTTCGAACTATTTTTTCACGGTGGTTAGCAAGAGTTGTTGCCAAAAGCTAATATAGATCCTCCAGAAATTCAGGGTACCTCGTCGAACTTCTTCAGCGCCAATGCCGCCTGTTGCTTAGAAAGCGGCCCAGGAAGAGGAGTATTTGGAAATTTTCCAAAAACAAGTCGTTGGATCATCCCCGAAAGAAGGTTTTCCACTCTCGTGATAGATCTGACCGCTGATGATTTTCGACAAAGCAGTGTGGAGTGTATTAAAGTGTATCATATTATTATGCATACACGCTTGATCGCTGAAAGAATGAAAAATACTTGATTTCCCAGAATCTCTGGTATGAGATTCTTTTTTTGTAACAAGCAAGAGCCATGCGAGTTGCACGAATTTCAGAACAAAAACCGTATGCGGAATCTCATCATCGTGTGGCAACGCTCTTATTGACCAAACTGAAATTTAACATCCCAATCAGGAAACATCAATGGTCCTTTAACAGCCAACATATTCAAGAGGGGCGAAGCCTCACGGCGCAACACACACTGTTAGGTGGGCCGAAGCTTCACGGGAAACAGAGTTCGCGGCAGCCCGAACGATACACCTGATGATGCATGAGGAAGAAACAACGAAGTGACAAAACATCAAGTACCAAACAACTGTCATGCCAAAGACAAGCTCAACAACCGATTCCATTGCCCCTACGATATCATACTATGGTAAACCATGGCGTAGGAAGAGGAAGAAGGGATCGTCCTCCAAAATGGCAATGTTCATCGCCATTCTAGTCGTGATAGTTGTAATAAGTGGATGTGTTTACACGCTGTTCACCTGCTGTAAAATCATGAATGATCCTGATATATTTTTGGCTCCAGGCCCCATCGATGATAAAAGCAAGTATTACTTCCATTGTTTTAGTACTGCCTTCGTTTCCAGTGATGTTTTCAGCCTCATTGTGTGATGAAACGTTTCAATTTGATATATGTGTGTCCTACTGTTGTTTTTTATAGTCATTATTATTTATTATCTGATTGTCTTCTTTCAGTATGGGTTTTGAGGGATAATGCGGAAACGAATAATTACTTCACCGTTGACGATGATCCTTCAGGCAACCATACGACAATCTATATATGTGTCACTCGGACCGGCAAGACATTGAACATGGGAAACTATGATGCTGTTACCAAGAGATGTCAAGTGTTTCCGTTGGGACAAAAGGAAGAAAGACATGAGGCAAAAGAACGAGTTTATGTATGTATGCTGTTGGAAGTTCCTACTTTTTCTTTTGGAGTCACGAACTGAATAACGAGACCATAAATGGTGTATTATTAAACTGTTAAACAGATGCACAGTAGTAGTTAGCTTTTGTATAAGCTATTGCTATAGTATGACACTGCATTAGTTTTGGTCTCAACTTTGTTGTAATGAGAAACCGGTGCGTTAATGAAGCGACGCGCGTAGTACGACGGTTGAGCCAAAGTATAATTTTGACGAATTGTGGTTCTTATGACAAGAGTAACGCTTTTAGCGACCAGATTTACTTAGCTGTGTGACAACATCACTTGGTAAACTTCCTAACAGCTTGAATATGCACTTGTCTTTTAGGTTCTCGTTGGAGGACCCGGTGAGTTCACTTATTCCGATGCTACTAACGAGGATACAGGAGGAGAATGTTCCACATTAGAATATACTTCATCCACACAGTTTAGTTGGAATGGTAGTGAGACTCAAGACTTCTGTCTTGCCAGGGTGAGTCACTTCTGTGACATTTGCAAGACATCCCACTTCTACCCTGGATTGTATAGCAGTGCATTCAACAGCTGTCTCTACCCCTTCGGACCAAAAAGGCAGATCACAAATTCAAAAAGCTGTCAGATATTATGTGAAAAAACTCATTGAGAACTCTGTCAAGTTTAACAGTATATTAATAAACATGCAACACGCGTTTTTACCGTCAGGTAAATCACTATTTATTGTTATAAATTTTTCAAATCTAAAATCACTGAACTTTTTTGATTATACACAATCGGTTTTGAAAGTTAGGACGCAATAATAAACGAACAGCAGTGTTAAAGTTTGTCCTCTGGAAAATACTTGATACACCGGTGAGTGGGGCCCTTGGCGTAGCTAGCCCATGTACAAGGTGTATTTACTGAAAAAGACGCCCACAGCCCAAAGTTATGAAAAAGGCGAGGCAGACCCTAAAAAAGTGGGAAACTTCTAAAAACACCTTTTGACCTAAGAAAAACTTCGATTGGGAGGGCGGCTGCGCTTATTGCCCCTGGTTGCACCCGTGGATGAGATCATCAAATGAAACTCATGTCACCAGAACCTGGTCAACCACCGTCAGTTTGCTTATCTTTCATTATCCAGTGTTATTGGTCAAGCAACTGTCGCTTTGTCGTTCAAGCAATTTTTGTAGGGGCTTCGCACGCTTTAAACATCGCAGTCTTATTGTCCAGGTGGGGCTTTGACTTTTGAGGCGTACCACGTTTTTGGGAAGTTGTGGAAAGGCTCTCTATCATTGGAATCGTTCAAGGCTGGCCGTCCCTTGGAAGTCGTGTTTAGCAAATATTGGTATACCCTTTACCGTGCAGCATGCAATGTCATCTGTCCCCCCTCAGAATGAGTGCTCCCATTGTAAGCTGTCAAATTGACACGCTGGAAACTGCCACCAACCTGTCAAGACTATGCCCTTTGGTATTTTGCAACATTCAAGTTCCTGTGCCAGCATATGTTGGATTGTACGGTGCCCACGCACCGACACTGCTAGTGAACCTCATTTTCTTATCGTTAAGTGCTTAAATTCGTTCTTATTCTGAAGATCTACCAGAAATAAAACATATTCAGCTTTCAAAATTTGAAGATGAAAGCGAAACGTATACAAACATATATTGCAGGAAGACGAGTAGCAAAAAGTGCTAGATGAAATAGAACCCCTCATCAAAAACTCTGTTGTGGCGAAGGATTTAAATGAACCCCTTAAGAGAGTGGCTTTCATATTGAGCCTATTATTGCACCTCACTTAGCAAGTCATGATTGAAAGGGCGGTCAATACCTTTTCTTAAAACTTTGCTGGAAGAAAATCTAAATTCAATCATTTTGTAATTCTCTACCCTGAACCACCTCTGCTCAAAATTTTCATTACCCGTCTAGCCTATTGGGCTACTTGACTTTTTTTTGGTGGTGCTTGTTCGTTTGTGGTGTCTGTGTCTCACGGTTGAATTTCGTAGTTTTTCAGTACAAGATCTGAAAACAAGGACCTAGACAGACCAAAAGCTGCCTAGCACATGTCCATTTGGAACTTCAAAGACATTGAGAGTTTGTTTAAGCATCTTAGCGTTCTTCACGTAGGTGTCTGGATAGAGAACCCCCACTCAACCGTGAGTGGGGGGGGGTCCTGACTGCAACAGCGGCCTGAACTTGTGCATCTGCTCATCTCATCGAACGTACGTTGATGCAAATTTCGCGCGCAAAATATACTGCAGAAGTTATCATTGAATTATTTAAAGGTTTGGCCGCGCCGCCTTAGCGTACGGGCTGCATTTCACTCGTATTGAGTACATTTATTATAGCATTGTAATATTACAATAGTACGACACACAAAGGTGTCTCTCTGTCACCCGTTGGACCACAGGGGACCTCCTCTCCTAGATACCGGTCAGCAATCATATCCTCCTCTCCCATCTCTGTAGGAATGTTCCGGCATCCTCGTGTTGTCCAACGCTGTTCTCTATGTTTTTGGTGAAGAGTTTTGTAGTCGACATCCACCCCCAATGTGAACCCCGATCGGATGTCATGTATCACACATCGAAATTATCACATTGGGCACTTATTGAAATTAAGGACGAAAGTGATAAATCGTCCCGCTACCAGGATCGGACCCGGTACATAGAGCACGCGAGACTGCGGACATGACCCCTCGGCCACGCTGCTCTTTCATCATTGAAATGTAAAAAAAAGTAAATGACGTTATAAGGATCAAGGTGCACTTGATCTTCTCTACAAGGCTAAAGAGTAATCTGACACATTTCTTTCAAAAAAGAGACGAACCGAGGAAGGAGACTGTCGCTAAAGTTGCTCGCTCGAAACGTTCTTCTGTGAACCGGTTACGGTACCTTCCAGCATCGCCGCTAGATTACATTTGACGATCGATCAGTGGTTGATGAATGCTAGGTTGACTTTCCAAGAGACCACTGACTTAGTGAAACGCCTTCCGAAAAAGAAGAGCCGTGGAATAGACAATGTCACTTACGAGCTCTGGGGAATAGTCTTCCCACCGGTTGGTACTCATTCACGGGGCGCTTCAATAAGATGATGGAGGAGGAAAGTATCCCAACTTCAGGGCACAACGTCAGATTATCAGCCTCGTTCAAGAGAAAACTTAGTAAACGCGATCCGTGTTGTGATGTCAGCCAGGCTTGTATGGAAGAGATAACTCTGTGGACACGGTGGCTGCGTGGATTGTTTTAAGGTATTTGACCGAGTTCTTTAACGGGAGAATTTTTAGCGTTATCGAGTGCTTCTTCTACGAAGACACTCCTTAGGCCCTCACCCGAAGCGACTGTGGATGTGAAAGAGATTGATGAACCCCACGAGGGAAGTGCAGCTTTCTTTTTTTTTCTTTGCGGATTGCCAGAACTGATTCTTGATGAGTACAAGCACACTATGCTATGCCACTAGTCTCACGATATGTTCAGTTCACATCAACACTTGGTTCATTCACAAGGAGCGTAAACACTTTATGATAATTTCCGAGGTGAAAAGGACCGGACATGACTCGCAGCAAGCCTAAACTTGTTAACTTTCAGCAAGGAGGCCCTCACGCTGACCGGATCCTTTCCGAAAAGGAGAACGTATGGAGTTTGTTAACACGACGCCCCATCTAGGCATAATTTTGACGACCAGTGGTCTGAGTTTTTCCGTCAATGTCGAACAAGTGGAGAAAAAAAAGAAAAAAAAAGCTGTCGGACTCTGGATCAGATGTTCAATCTGTTCATGAAGAAAGTTCCAGACTAACGTAGCAATCGCGCTTCGTGTAAATTCAGAATTCACTTCCATGGTGAATCAAACACTCAGGGCGGAAAACGTTTGTTGACGCGATTGGAAAAGAAGTTCGAGAAAATCAGACCGGAGATTGAAGAACATCCTATCTTCGAAAGAGATGAAGATATGAGTGGAAACTGTGTCCGATAACCGACACGTACACAAGATTTCTCATCCACGGTTTCCCTCATTCAATTTCTACAAATGAACCGTTCCGTTCAAGTTTGGAGGACGTTGCATCTTTACGTTTCTCGGTCAACAGTATTGTGACTTCCAGATTTTGGCATGCTCCGGTCATGTTCATTCGTTGGTGAGCTTGCAAAAATGAAATGTGGTATTGTTCTCAAAAATGCGTAAAAAAACTTTCGTATATATTATCCCAAACACCTCTGTACCCCCGAAGGACCAAAGTACGTTGGTGTTCGAGTCCTCAGTAATTACGCTCAACACCGGTGTGACGAGTATTAGCTAAGTTTCATGTTGGCGCTTCCACAAATGGGACTACTAGTTGCACGGGAATCCCTTTATTGTGGACTTTTAGATAGCCATATACTCACAGGATCTGCTAGAAACATACTCTAGAATTTTGTGTATGCTCGAAGCCACTCGACAGCTTTCCTGAAGTCACCTGTACTTTTTTTCTCATTTTAGTAAGCGGGCAACACCGGTGTGACGAGTATTAGCTAAGTTGTCTGCTGATGCTTCCACAAATGAGACCACCAGTTGAATTTGAATTTGGTTATTGTGAACCTTTGGAAAGCCATACACTCACAGAATCTACCAGAAACACATTCAAGAACTTCGTGTACGCTTGAAAAGACGGCTTCGCTTCATACTTTCCTCCACACTGGTATCTCCCGGTTAACCTTCACAGTTGTTGTCATAACGGCGATCAGATTGCTATTAACTAATGGAAATATTGTAACTACGTTGTCTTTCGACAGATCCAGATGAACAAATGTTGGCTCCTTGTCATGGTGCCACCCCGAGCCCAAAATTCGACTAGTCTCATCAGTTAGGACTAATAATGGTGATCGATAACCACAGACAGTTCTCACTACTGTAAGAAGTATTGCAGTACCACCAGCAATGTATTCCGTGGCACATAACGCTTAACTAAGGAACTCTGTGCAATACGCTATATAATAAATCTAAATATATGACAATTCATTGTTCGTGTATAGTGCTGACACATTGGAAAAGAGTGGTCAGCGAACTCGCACTCATTCTACCATACGAGGTACTAGAGATCAAGTATACATTATCAAAACAGTCAGAACGCTTCTTGCCACATTATTATCACACAACGTGTTCAGACGTATGTTTCAGTTTTTAGCTGCAGATGCATGGCGCCTTTTATTTGTAATAAAAACGATGACGTATGCAAAACAACAATGCATAGGGCTATCGGCTTTCTGCAGTGCAATACATAGTAATACAACGAAGAGTGTCGTGGAAGCTATCAATGATTTCTGAGGACATAACCTTAGGCGAATGAAACGGCGATAGCGTCTGTTCTAGGAACTTAATCAACATTAACGCCAATTACTTTTTCAGGTCTCCATCTCGATTCATAACCGCTTGATACTTCAGCGTTTCTGTCTGAAGAACGAAGACAAACTGTCTAAATTTGTAAAATGAAAACACATGGATATGTTTATGTTTCGTTTGGTTGTTCCGCTAGACCGTAAAATAATATGGTTGATGAATATTATTTTCACATGAAGGATAGCAGCATAATTGAACACTTCCCTCCTGCTGCAGCGACTCAGGAATCGATTAGGTCCGCCTGCGGGTTTTTAACAAGCTGTCCAACAGCGAGGCTTATTGGAGTCCCGCGAGGCGTTTAACACGGATGCACACTTTATTGACTGAATAGAATCATCACATCTTTGTGTTGTGGGTTGGGTATCCACCTTCACAAAAAGTGCTAATCAATCTTTCGATACCACATTGTCACAATGTTGTGCTGCCACACAATGTCATTTCCTGATGTCAAGTTCACTCTGTACAACTCCAAATACATGGAACCACACACCATTGACGTTCTCAAATATTAACATAGTAAATGTAAATACTCCTTTACTCCGGCCTGTTCAGATAGACCAGGCTTGGTATCTGTGACACGGAGGCACCTTTTATTGCAAATGAAACTTTTTGTTATAATTATAGATCCCCTATAGAAGGTATTATCCCTAAAGATTGCGGAGGAAAAGTTTGTGTTTTTGTGTATAGCGGTGTTAGAGTGCTCTTTTTTAAAAATTTGAGTAACTCTCAGTCCTGAGTACAAGTTACACCAGCAACTTTCAAATGTTTTTAGTCATGATCTCCGGCTTTTTACTTACTACTCCTTGAAAATCTTTTCGATTCTGCTCTGTTGTCTCTCAATAATGATGTTCTCAATACCACCTCTCTTTGTTATTTCAAAGCTGACGGTACTGGCGTCGCGACGCCAGTACCGTCGACGCGTCGATCCTACCATTTTCTGAAGTTACGGAATTCTTCTTTTACCAAGTTAACCTTTGTTCCCTTCGCAATTTATCGTATGTTTGAAGTTGTGACAGGTGATTGATTCCGTCTTATCTTGTGACATCCGATTGGCATCACCTATCTCGTCGTGTTAACGTAGTTTTGTTTTTCTAAATAGGTTTTATGATGATGAATTGTTAGCCCGTCGAAGGCCAAGTGAATTCTTCCTCCATCGCTAGGCTTGCAACTGCGTCTTCTTAACGAATCTAGACATTCTCCCTGCCAATTCCTCCTTCAGCCTTACCTCAAGTGTATTTTTATAAAGTATGCTGCGTGCATCGGCTTTCCAAGCCTCTGTTGATCCAGCATACCGCGGGCACCGCTCCAGTTTGTGAAGAGCGGCCCCTTCATCCAACACACAGGACACAAGTCAGTGTGTTATAATGTGCAATAGGGTACTTTGTGTTAGCGCCTTTGCGCAGCGCAACCTGTGTGTCGCGACGGCTACTTTCCTTTCATTTGAGGTCGCCTGAGGTCCACTTAAGCACACTCATGCCCCGAATCACCCTTCTGGTCGCGCATACTCTAGATACTTTCAAGATCATTTTAGAACTCTTTTTTTTCGCATTGTGTTGCTCGCAGCTCACAGAGTATGAAGCCACTTCTTAGTCCATCACTTGCCAGCTTTTCCGCATTTTCACTTCTGTGAATACTCTCATGTGAGAGAACCCATTTTTCATTTAAACATGGCATAGTTTACAAATAAGCAAGAGTATAATGGCCGCTATAAAAAAGGGTAAGTTTCTCCATCTAACATGCACTGAACCCTGATACTCTCCATTTTTATGTTAGGATGTAGAGTTTGCTACAATAATTTCCTCAGACCTTATGTACGTTAGATGACGAAGTATTTTCTAGTGTACCATGCATGCACATCAGAGTGCCTGTTCCTCATCATGGGATGAAAGTGATATGCGATTACTTTAAGCGTATTTCAGACTTTGTGCTGTTAGGTATGCCAAACTCAAAATTGTTGCGGTACAGGCTCATTTTAAGTAGAAGAGACCGATCACAAGTACGGAGAAGGTGATTAAGGTGGCGGTCGCCCTTTTTGATATATTGGCTGCTGGCTGCTCGTAAGATGTCTGGAGAGGCTAGACTATGTGGATATTGTGACTGGCCAACCCAATGAAGAGAGTTCGAGTAGGTGAGGATTATTGAGAAGGGGACCACGCTGGGTCATTTAGTCTTATGCGATACACGATTGGGCCAGAGGCAACGATTCGGGATGCCTTGAAGCAGCAGTGATGTGGGGAGCGGGCGGAATTTGTGTAGAGGGCATGGGTGTTTGTTGAGACAGAGGTCACACAAGCAGAGCTCTCATTTTCGGGCTCATTAAGCTAGCCTGATACATCCGTGGAGTTATTCTTCAAACGCGGAAGTCCGTAACTAACGGGGGTAATGCAAGGGAGAAACACTTTGGTTTGTTGTGTACGACATGGGATCGAGTCAGGTATGTTGTGGGTTATGCAGTGGTTCTTGAATGGATTACCCATCATGGTGGGAAGAGTGGTGGTGAGAACGTGGACGAGGGCTGGTGGGTAAAGGTTTTTTTTTGTAGTGTAGGTGTATGCAACGAGACTGGAGCTTACAGGTTATATTAGTATGAGTCATGACTGTATTGTCATAACACTCGTAAGATGGAAGCATAGGGTGTAGTCGAGCAGTGAGTTCCAGAGTACTTGTGGAAACTGTAAGTGTGTGTCTAGTGTCCATTGTGTCGAGACGAAAGAGGACTGGCGGTGGAGGTCCATCGAGTGAGATGTGGAAAATCCCTAACCCAGACCACTAAGCACCAGCTAGGGATGGAGAGCTCTCCGGGCAGCAGGAGATGCAGTTTGGAAGGTGACGTGATACTCTTGCTGCGCGATAGCAAGGAGTGGAGGAGTCTGAGGGAGATGTGGTGCTCGGAGGTATCAACGGTGCCAAACTACCGATCACTACATGATAAAATGAGTGATCCAAGAGTCTCTTTGTGGACGCGAATCGTTACGACAGGCGATAGGACTATGAAAACATAGAATACATGTACTGATGTTCTGACATGAATAATTGTGCTTTCCTATTTTAATAATAAAGATCTAATAAAAAAGGTTTATTTTCACAGTAGCCTGAAGTCATGCAGTAATTTATTAAACAAACGCCGTCTTTAGTATGCGACGAGTTTGATTCAGAGAGTCGGAAGATACTCCGAAAGTTCAGGGAAGTTCATAAACACCCTCCCATGTCGTACCAGCTCCTTCTCGCGTTTCGGAGTTCAGCTGAAGGGGTCTAATTGAGTGGTACGTCTGAAGTTTCGAAAGTTTTCTCAGATATCTCTCATTTCTTCGGTATTCCTAGTTCCAATGTGAGTTTAACTATCCACAGCTACTACTTTCGTGTTTTCATCCAGCTTCTCCATAGTTGGTATTATCTTATGTAAGGCCCGTGTTGATCTGAGCTTTAGTGCCTAACCTAGATGTTGACTACAAGACATGTTGACTGCAGTTGGCTATTACGAAATTCCATCAAATGTGATAAAAACATAGAGGATATTTTTTAGGCGTACAGTTTTTTTTTCTTATTATATCAGTGAAAACTAGTTCATTTCTTCAACGAGGAAATACGGTAATGTTTAAGCACCTTAAACATATGTGTGCGAATTTTCCCTGTCATGAATTTATCAAGTTCAGTCTCTGGATGGTTTTCTTCTTATCTATCGACTCGTACCTTTTCCTTTAGCGGATCTTCACAGTTCCGAACGCAAGATAAGCTTTGGTGTTCCGCTACTGACAGTTCTCAAAAAATTCTGCTCCTATTCAGATTAACACTATACTTCTACACGAAAACACTTTGTCTCCTTGCCTTTGTGCCGTCACATTTGTGGATGATACTCAAACACTTCTAACAGGTGAAAAATTCTGTCATCGAATCCATCGCGTTATTTTTAGGCATGGTGTAAGGGACCATACCTAGTTATTTTCATAACACACATTGCGGAGTTGGGTGTATATACGCTTATTTATATGGCTTATAATTGGAGGAATCCAATATGTTGTATTGAAATTAACGATTTCTGAGACTACCTTGCGGTAGAATTGTGGAATTAGGAATAGCGGTAAGAAAGTATTTGGAACCCGGGTCTCCCCCTTGCCGGGAAGGTGTGCTACTCCCAATGCTACAATATTACCGTAAGATAATCTCAGAAATCGGTAATTTATACGCACAAGTTGGTGATTCCCGGAATTCTGAAAGAAGACAGTTGTTTGTTATTTCACGTGATTTATTTCAAGGGTGTAGTTAAGGAGTGTTTAAACTTGTCTGACGCCTTTTGTTGGTCGACGATAAACGTGTCTTAAACAACAGTAACTGTTTCCAAGTCGTTTAGTTTGTAAATAATTATTTTATTCTGTTGTATTGTCCTTCGAGGCGTTTTAGCCGAGTTCTAACATTCCATGAGAGTCCTCGGCTTCTTTTTATGATGATCCATATTGTCCGTCACATGCATCGGAGCTAGCCATGTTTAAAGTATGTGGAGGCCACAGGTATACAATAGTAATGTTAGCTCATTTCTCTTTTTTAGTCCTTGCTTAAACAAGAACTGCAAATCTCACCTTGATTGGTTATTCACGTGATCCGCAGAACAATATTATTAGATTGACTTTGTGCCTAAATTATCAGACATCCGAAAGAGGGGTAGTGTAGACCAGGAGGACTCAAATTTTTTTGGTTTGCTGCACGTGAGAGGGGGTCCGTACAAAAAAACGAAATGCTGATATCCATGTGGAACATTATGTTAGACAACATTCCCTATTTCAATTCACTTCTGTCACATTAACCAAGACTATCTTTGTAAAAGGATACTTTGTTCGCCTGTCTCTTCGTCTCTGAGCTGGCTCTTCTGAGTCTCTTGCGAGTCTTACACGGATTTTCGACATATCTAACAGTAACGATACCATCATCAAAAATCATTAAAAAAAACCTACTATTTATTTCAATATTACTTCTAGCTCAACGCCGCTCTAATAGTTGCATCATTTGTGCAGTTCCTTATGACAGAACTCCCGCGGGCTGCTGAACAGAATATCTACTGGGTAAGTGGTAGAGTCGGCCGTGCTTCTCTCATTTCGATGTGATGCTTCTACCTTAGTCCTTCCCTATCGTTGAAAAAAATGATTGACGTCTCTCTTTACCTTTTGAGGGGGAAATCACACAACAACCTCAATCATTCTACGGTTGCGGCAATTATAGGCGAAGGGTCGTCAATATTTTAGCAGACCAAACACTGAGTTGGCAAACCTGTCCTTAAAAAGTCTTCATCTTCTGCGAGAAGCAGGGTATAGGTTATTAGTCCATGAAGCAACAGTTTTTTTCCGTTTGCCTGCACTAGACATTGTTTATATCACCTTCTGTCCGCGTGCCCATATTTACTGTCTCTTATCGATGTTGGTCATTCTAGGAGCAGTTCTGAAATTCTGATGACCCCCAAAAAACAAAACCTGTGTATTTTTGTTCAGCTTCAACCTTCAGCAATCCATCTTTCTAGGGCAACAGTTTTTTGCTTCTCCAGCAACACGGTACCGGTACAAGCGGACGTGGCTTCAAGTTTTGTACTGATGACAGCTTGCATTTTTATTTTTGGATCCATCACCTTGCTGGTACGTGTGGTCCCCTAAAATATCTGCGGCGTATCCGCTGTACACGCAACCCATCCACATCTTTCGTGTACCTCTCCAGCCAAACACACAGTTTCCGAGCTTCCTTCTTGACTTACTTTCTTTTAACTTTATGCCTCTTAGTAACTTTCCTTGCGTGGTCTCCCGCCTCTTTATCATGATCATATAAACCGTCTAAACAAACTGCTCTCAAGTTTCATCAATGTGTTCTTCCAAACTGATCGTTCTGTTCTCTACGCTCCGCTTTCGTGTTCTGCTTCTCGGTGTAACTTCATAGAGTCATTACTCATCCCTATACTTGAGTGAAACGATACACTCTGCTCAGACTTGTAAAACTTGTATTTTCTCAAAAATTGCCCCACATTCGCCACACCTAACCGTATCCTTGAATGATATAAAAAGTACATCCTGGACAATGTCGACACCATGTTTCAGATGTTGTGTAGTCCTTTGGGAAATAACTTCACAGCGAAGGCCGAACCGCTTCTGCGAAGCTATCAAGACTAGCCAAGTTAAAATTAATCAAACAATGACAGCCACAGATCATTGTAGATTCTTCACCTCGCCAGGG
>JAQFXQ010000010.1:0-18558 GCA_034693645.1 Pergamasus crassipes | reverse complement strand
TCCAAAGGGGGAATGACCCTTCTCACACACTATCAAGCCTTATATACTCTAACCTCTCACTCTCCTTTATATCACTCTTCAATTCATTTTTGTCCCTCTTCCCTTTTATATCATTCTTCAATTCATTTTTATCCCAAGTGCCTCAATCTTAAATTTTCCCAATTCATTCCATAGATTCATCTTCTCCAAAAAATACGACATCATCTTTCCATTGTTTTCGATGCCTAATCCACCAAATTCAACCATTTCCCACCAAATCACTTCTTGACTTTTCTACACAAACCCCATTTTTAACATCGCCTAAACGCCCCTTGACCACTAGCTCATTGCTCATCATTAGCTAAAGCTCTCACAATCCAGTCTCTTCATATTCCCCCATGTATATTCATATTCACTGCTTGTATTCACGAATACATTTATTCAAGAGATCTACTGTCTCTCGCGTATCAATAATAGCAGAATGCCAACCATCTCACTACAATAATCACATCCGGTTTATGCCGTTGTATCTTGGCGCCTGTGCCTTCAACGCGCCTTTATCAATCTAAAACTATTTTGCTACTAATTTAATATTATTATGTCATTACACCAATCTTCCTCTAACTCTGATGTGAATCTTGTCAATTGTACCATCGTGCTTAACCCTGGCTGTTTGTTTCCGCTACTAGTGTTTCACTCAAAATCTTAATCAACAACGGTAAGTAAGAATGTCTGTAGCGTAATGATTACATTAACGATATCTGAGTAATAATAATCAGCCAAAATGTTGTATATATTTCACTTATTTATCTCGATTTGTAATACATAGTAGTACTTCAACCAGTTTCTTATTTGGATATAATTCGATATTGGATTATAATTCGATAAAGGAAGTAACTAGTCAACATGTGTATTGCTGGCAGGAAGTAGAGTGATACTCTGCTTTCCTTATACACATGCAACTAATACTTCAATACCAAATCAAACCCCAATCAACGAGAAAATTTAACACTGACATGAATAAATAAAGGGGACTAAATTATAGTAAATATTAAATAATAGTAAAATAATTATTACTGGTAATTATAGTACTTATCTCGTAAAGGGGACTAAAGTTTGATATATGCACTTTTTAACAAGCAGGAATACGTCTTAAAACAAAAATGGTACACAAAGCAGACCATTCTGTTCGCATATTTACGACAAAATTTTGCGTTACAGGAGCTGGAATAAGTCCGTAATCTACATAATTAAGTCAGCCAAAAGAACGTGGTAATATTAATTTTGCAAGCTGAGCTCTAGTAGTTCACTCCACAATCATTTCTATTATTTCATTTCTTGCTCTTTCTAGAGCATAAACGTGTGCTGGCTCAACAACAGTTGACCAACAATGTGATTGTTGCTTGTTTAAACCTGGCAAGGAAACGAAAGTCTGAATTCTGATTCATAGTTCGGTTGCTAGTCTGAATCATATTGATTGATTAATTGATTTTCATTCGCATAATTTTAGAGTTTCCCTTTCATATCGAGGGTGCCACTTGGTATACGCACTGCTTCGTTCATATAATACATACCTATAAATTACAATTTATTGCATTTAAGCTTCCAATTTGTTATTCTCGACTTTGTAACCTCATTCTCAGTATTCACAACAACGGTGGGTGCATATGAAAATTGCATCTCATACTCTCTTTGCATTTAGAGAGAACGCATTTCTAACAACACCTGATTAGGATTATATGGTATAGGCTGATGTAAAGCTTACCAAAGATATTGGGTAAGGTTACGTTACCCAATACATTGGTTCCATTCTTTGTTCACCTTATGCCTGGTATCGGTTTTTCTAGTCTTTTCCTACATGACCTGGGTAATGATGTTGAACTAGTCGTGCGAAGCTACGCCGTTAGGGATTGTAGTAATAATCTAATTGATAATAATACTAATTAGTTAATGTGCATACAGCCAATAGAATGAATATAACAGGGTTAGTGGTTGAAAATCTTAGTTGAATTCCATTCGGAAAGTTCTTTCAATACATTGAGCACGTTCAGTGGATTTTCACTACCAGTGAGGTGGGTTTCCACTATTATTCACGATTCTGCGACAGGATGGTTGTCAGCTTCAGAACGGTCTTCATGAAGTAACTCAGCGGTGTGGCATAGTTAATCCCCCTATGCCGCTCTCTCTTAAGTCAAGGTGGTCCGACAGTGGTAAAAATTGGAAGCTCCCTGCACCACCGTATCTACTGCAATGTTGCTACTCACCTCTGCCTTAGGTAAAGGTACCATTGTTGATCAGACCTTGGGTCTCCCTTTTGTGACAGGGGCGAGATACTCGGCGATCGTTTCAGGAGCTCGAATCCCGGGGGCAATTCAACAAACTTCAAGGCCAAACCTCTCCACCCATCGACTTAATCATCTGGTCGATTAGTAATCATCTGCTTAGCAAAGTTCACACGACCTCCTGGACGTTGTCAAGTTAAACGTACCTGCATAAGTCCTCACTATGTCCATAATTCGCCTTTGCTAGAACTTAGTATGAAGAAAAACAAGTTTGTGTTTTATTGAAAAAGTTCTCTTTATTGCCATTATGTGCAATAATTGAATAAATCGTAGCATCTTATTGACTAATTTTTGATGGATCTCACGCACTCTGTATTTTAGAAATTCAGACACAAGATGATCGTGCCATTGTCAAACAGTTCTGCTTTCGCGTCTCGAATAACATTTCAACATAATCCACGTCTTTCGTTGTTAGCTACGTAATTACTTTTAAACAGTTGTGATAATTATCTTTATAAGCCAAGCTATTATTAGGCGGTATGATTCATAAGTAGAATTTAAACATTGTGTTTTTATTTTGTTAGTATTCGTAAAAAAAACTGAAAGCGAGACGCAGGTGGGACCACTTTCATATTTTGTGCAAACTATGTTTTCGCTCCAAGTAGGGTAGGGAGCGCACGAATATTGGTGGACTCGCACACGTCACGGCCGACATTTACAAAGAGAAGTACATAAGATTATAAATTAACTATGTTAATCTCTTATTGTATGTATTGGGTGGAACTAGATTTGAAGACATTCTTAATCTCGGGTTATGTAGAAAATTAAAACTTTTCTTTCCCTGGTAGAGTCATTTGGACAAACACCGTCCTCTCAGTCTTCTATCTACACAACGACTGGGCTGACGTCTGAAGAGCCACCTACCTTCACCGATTAAAGTTCGTCTTCGACCAATTTATCCAAGGTCATTAGGTATGCTCAACATTTTTATTTGCACACTCACAACGAGTTTGTCCCGGCAATAAAGCCGGAGACAATCCACTAACAACAAATTGGGACAGCTCAGATCCTCACTCAAGAGATCCCAAAAAGTGGCTCCTGAGGCAAAAAAGAAGTAGAAAAAAGCCAATAAAATAGCGCATCTGTTCAGGTTGGGGATCGTGTTGTGTGTTGAAAGTGTCATAATAATTATTGTTAATCAAGTAACTAATTGATAATTATTTATTAGTAATTATGTATCAATTAATGCATACAAAAGACGTTTGAATGCATAATATTATACTAGTTAGCGAACCGTTGAAGCACCTAGAACGCAAACAAGTAATTGAAAGTGCACCTAGAAATATTATGGGCAAGACGGACTGAGGGCATGTTACTAAGAACCGAAAGGATTATTGGGAGGTTTGTAGTACAGGCTTAAAACCCAAATAATGAGATACTTTAGATGGTTTGTGAATTTCAAATAGAAACACTGAAGGGAGGGAGTATTATTTGAAATTTTCCAAAACGGTCAGATGTTTGAGCGGGTAAACGACTGAGTCGTCGTGTTTTTATTGTGAAAGAATCAGAAAGAAGCACCTTAAGAAACTATCCGTCAACGGTAAGAGAGGAGAGTGAAAGATACGATGGCAAATCGAGAGTGAGATGTAACGGTGAAAGAGTTTTCGAACAGATTCTTCTATGATTATGATCATATCTGCTGCTACAATTTCTAACAATATTATTTATACTTCGACAAGTCCTATTAAGTACGGGAATCGACGTTCGTGGAGGTTCCATCTAATTTTTAAATATTCTACCGGGCGATTTAGGGTTCTCTGGTCTACATTAAAGTCACAACCATCTCTTTATCGCAGATATGATCCTCCGTATAAAATGAATGTAGGGGGAACCACTGTTGTCATGGCAGATACAATAAAATGATAAGGGGTTCACTTACAGTTGGATAAACGAATCGCACTATTTCAAATTAGTTGCAAATGGTTTAGTTTAAAAAAAATGTGAATCGAACTGTTGTATTTGACCTACATTACATCGGTCTGGCGGGCGATGAATTTTCTGAAGAAAGATAAAACTGTGAATCCGAGGACAGTAGTCATCTTATACGTGAACACGTGGTCCCCCATCTGAAGTGAAATTAAATGCGGCGTGGATGATATAGCACGGTTGGTATTAATCAACTAATTAACGACCTAAGAACTGGTTAGACAGCTCAGTACCAAGGCAAAAAATTGAAGGCTGTTCACGCGGAGTTTAAAGATAAAATGATGTACAAAGAGTTACAGAGACTTACTTAAGTAAAGGGGAAACTTAGACAAAGTGGAGAAGCCGGTAATTTAGGGTATTACGAAATATGCATGCGACGATTTGATCGAGAAAAATTATGAAGATTTGGTGAGTGCAATCGTTGAAGATAAATCCACCCCACAACAAAAATCCACCCCACAACAACAAGAATAAGTGCTTAGAATTATTACATGGCAAGTCACAATTTCGAAAGAGAAATCCCTCTTGATTGTAAGAAGCAGACTCATGGAAAAAAAAATGGGAACTGAAACTTCGGCATCAAAGACAAAAACACCAGAAATAAATATAAAATTCATTAGTAGTTAGGATAAGGGGTGTCGATATCACATTTAATCATAAAATACTCGCCAACAGTCTGAGCGAATCTCCCGCATTTTCATTTGAGAAATCAGTGCTTGTTAGACTACAATAAACCTGAACCAAATGAAAGGTTTAATCTTCTTTCGCAACTCAACGTCCACAACAATTTTTTGCCAGCGGCCACAACAAAAATACTTCAAAAAAAGACAAGCAGTCACTCGCTTAGAGAGTTTTAAGATGATGCCTGCTTGACAAAAAGCCTTACACAATCCTTATTAACCCATTACCTCACAGTAGACTAACACCTATGTACTCTCACAAAAAATCACAACAGGGGAAAGTGTATTGTTAATATCGAACACTAACATTAGAAGAGCAACGAAGTTATCGTCTGCTAGAACCAATGAATTGTCTGCAGAGTTTATATACATATATATTTATATGTATCTTTGTGTAAGAATTAGGTAGCGGAATTGTTCATCACACACGTGATATTCACGTTATTATTTCTAAAAAGTTGTTTCGCTGACGACAATGCTATGTGCTATATGGGGGCTGGGTA
Source organism: Pergamasus crassipes (assembly GCA_034693645.1). Classification (NCBI taxonomy): domain Eukaryota; kingdom Metazoa; phylum Arthropoda; class Arachnida; order Mesostigmata; family Parasitidae; genus Pergamasus; species Pergamasus crassipes. The sequence goes on along the minus strand of JAQFXQ010000010.1, from coordinate 13,128 downwards.
TACATTATTAAAAGACATGTGTAATTACAGACTCTCGATCGGTATCGACACCGGGCGGTCTTTAACTCCCCGTAAACATATTCACAGTTCCCGGAGAGAGCGTGTTATCTAGCTTCGTTTTAACACGTGCCCTAACGACCCGGCAACTTAGTCAGCCCCTGAAGGCATAATCTACAACGGTGAGAAAGCTCAACCAACTATAAACTGTACAACCAGAAGGTAAGACTATATACTTATTAACTAATAATATTACAACTCCTTTTTATGCGGTTTGTTGGTAATGGCTATTTTCTTACAGAATAATGTACCGAGGAAAGCTGACTGCTCAGTTTTATTTATGTTTGATGCTCATAGTACTCGAAGTGCGAGTACCTACATGGAAGGAGTTCATTCATTCGTTAGTTTATATTCCTCGGTACAAGGTGGGTGTTGTTTTTCCGGTGGGGCGAAAATCTGCGGTGAGACAGGAAGTTAGACTCGAAATTTCGAAGCGTGCGAGAGTTCCGCACAGTGACCTGACGAAATCGGGTGATGGAATCAGTATTCGGAGATAGAGGTGCTGTGTGTGTTTGGAGTTAGTTTATAGGCTGTGGGTTTGGAGAGTTACCAATTATTGAGATTGGCTCATTGGGAAGGGAAATGAGATTTCAGGAAAGACTCTACAGAGTGCATGGAATAGTATACGGGGTGAGATGTACGGGACGGCTCACAGGTATGTGGCTTGGCTTCAGAGGAAAATGCTTTGATTTTTGGGAGTGAAAATCCCGGAAAGTCGAAGAAAGGATGAAAGGAAAGCCTTTGGAACAAAATGCGGATCAAACGTTCACTCAGATTTGGAGCATGTTGAAAAGGTATGTTCATTAATTACTTACGAGTTTAGAGCATTTGGAACAAAACATTGATGGAAAACAATGAGTTTCATTTGGTGACCTTGAGCATTCGTGAAAGAAATATTCATGCACAGAAAAGGAAGGTCGTCGTCGGCAAAATTTCGAACCTCTAACGAGTGGCCAACTTTGAGGATTTTTTCGCGATTTTGAACATATTAATGACGGCAACAAAGACCATTTCTGGGGTGACATTTACACTTAAGATATATGCTGCATCGAGTGCATGGGTTGGTCAAGATCCGAGAACAACAGTGTCTGGGATTTGAGTAGTTGGACCTTTGGTAAGACCTAAGGACTCGTTAACAATCTCAAACCAGGGTTAACACGTTTGGAATGGCTGGAGATGGAAATACATTTTCTTCTAAACAAGTTTCAACTTCCGTACCGACTTCCGTATCATCCGGAGAGCAACGTGTGTCGATTATCGATAAGGATTTCCTCAGTTTTTTCATATTTCGATGATGGGCTTGTTCTATATTTGGGCATTTGGATGTCGTATTTCATTTTCTTTTTGTCAGCCATTTTATTTTGCTGAGATTCAATGTTGACGCATTTCTATGTTTTGTTTTTGTCTGGGAGTAGTGGTTAAATATGGGGCTGTACGAGTATGAGGTAAACGGTGAATTGAAATTATTTGATGGTAATGAGATAATTACGCTACTAGTAGCTCAGTAGTAATCCAACGGCTTCAACTCTGGTGTCGATAAGTTTTGGTGATTTTGTTATTTTTGTTTTTTAGTAAAAAACAGACAGAAAATGTTTTGTACATGACCTTCGCAGCGATTGGTTTGCGCAGCGATGCCGTTCGAATTATGTTAGAGTTGTTAGTTAGGGATTTAGTTATCCGTATGAGCATCATAGCTTTTGCTACAATTTTCAATTTGATATCGTTTCGCTGCGAGCCACCATTGATAATACAATACTCTTGTGTCGCGGTAGAGGGTGGCGTCTTGCATTTTTCGGTGTTCTGACTCTCTCATTATTCCTTACGCAAACGCGTTAATCTACCACAGCATAATATAGATAAAAAATGTCAATAATAATTCGATTGCATTGGTAAATAAATATTTTTTTCCGTCTTGTAATAGTTCTAATAATCATAACATTAGCAATTCTATAGTACACGAAGTTTAACAACGATGAGGCTTCAGCTTGATCTGCGATTATTTTAGTTATTCTGGCTTTTGTTATCTCTTAGTAGCTGGGTTTAGTCGAGCCGGTGCAAGTAGCACTAGGAGTTTTACATCACTGACATCTTTCTTTTTGATCCATTTTTATCATTTTTTCGATCTCGAAATGAATGGATAGGGAAATCCACGGAACCATGGCTGCTTGAACATCTACAGTTTTTCAGCCCTTACCCACTTCCTGGTCACATTGCATGTGACATTTCGGTCTTTTAGTGAGTAGAAATCAACTGTTCACAACTGTTTGATCGTTTCTTTGATCGGGTTTCTTCTTGTTCCATCTTTTGGGCGTTCATATAATCTTTTTTCTAACTCATTTCAAATCATCATTTTTATCTTCCACTTCATCTTCGTCATTCTCTCCATTTGGATTTATCAGTCTTGCATTGCGTTTGGGTTGTGAAGTGAACGCGAAATGCCCGGAAACTGCATGAAAATTTGCAATCGTGTGGTTGATTGGCCATTTTTCTTTTGATCTTCCGGGTGAAGCTTGTTTAGGTTAGGTTAAGGTTCCTTTAGTTTGGATGTATTGTTTTGCAGCGATTAGGCAACAGGCAGTAGCATCTAAGTTTGAAAGGCGATTCCTTTATTGTCTCTACGGAACTAGAAAGCATGCTTCACGTCAAGCACAGTATCTGAGTTGGTTGTCGATAGCTGACCTCAAGCTAGGTGAGCAATCCTCTTGTACTCCTGGCCTCTCAAATTGTGAATTTCAGCACCCGAACCGAAACGTTATCTTAGGAGCGTTTACAGCTTTTATAACAATTGTATACATTGCCAACATATGGAGCTGGTAATTGACATTAGATTGTTACGGGTATTATCCAAATGAATGTACATTCTCTGGATCGGACGAAAAACGCACGGCTGGTTCACCTTTGTTAGCGAAGACTTTTCGATTGAGACGACCAGGTTGGGGCTGAAAAATCAAAAAAAAAATGTCAGTTCTGAACGCCAAAGAACAGAGACTTGAATGGCACATAAGCTGTTCCAAACAGGGGGATTTAGGACGGTGAACAAGGAGGTTGAATGAATTGATCAGTGAGAATTCACGTCAATCTTTGCAAGCGTTTGGAAATAGCATAATATACCACGAGGAAGCGCCAAGTTTACGTAAACGGACCTTCGTAAACGCCAGGTTTCACTCCAAAGTTCATACCGAAATGCATATATACTTGGCAACACAAGAGTTCCAATTAAACAAAGCATGCACTCTGTAAGCATATAAACAATATAATAATGGATATGAGAACTCACGAGGAATCCAATAAAGACTAAGATTTCGGAGTAAAAAAGAGTTGAAGAAAAGCACTCTGGATGCATTCATAGTACGTACCTATGCTACGATATACTTGAGGAAGTGATCCTTCCATGCCTAGCTGGCGTGTTCGGTACAGATGTGTCGAGACTATCAAGGGCGTCGGCAAACATCGTGTCCGCTGACTCCACTCCTGGACTGTCCAGAGAATACAGTCCTGAGCCACAGACGCACGTACTGCCCTCAATTACCGTCTCGTCCCTGTATGCGCAAAGTGGGTTTGCACAGCGTTTCACTGTTCCTAGTGAACTATCTGTTGATGATACGGGTATGCACAGATCCGAGGTTGACATGATTCAAGATTGCGTAGTTTGTTCGAACAACAATGTCCCAATAACAACAAAAATGTAAAAAACAAGTCAGATTCTGGAAGCGGTGAGCAGTGACATGCATGCTCGGTCGGGTAGAGACATCAAATTGCTCTGACCAAGTTGAAGAACTTCTGGGTGTTATCTCTGACTATCTCAGCGTAGCGTGGTGCATATGGTGCAAATAATTTAGAAACACTGGCCTGCTAACTAGTCAAAACGCAATCTAAAAAGCACTGAACATTTTGGCAAAGGTGATTAAGACAAGGGTGCATCCGCGTAACTATTTGTGTTCTAGAGAGAAGACTACAGATGAAGACAAAGTCGAAACACAGCTTGGTAGTTGAATGATAGGTGAAACGATAGCACGGATTTCGAAAAAAAGTTCCACACACTCAACAACAATATGAACGATGAAGTTAGTTTCATCCAGATATCTTGAGATATCAGGTGAAGGCATACCACTATGAAGAGTGTGATCTTTTTCCCACAAAGTCCTATGACCCCGATCGTCGGGATTGGGTCCACGGGGTAAACGTGCACACACAGAATTGCGTTTTCAATGACTTCGTCGAATCAATCGCCAATATGACCGAGGATGAATGACCACACACGACCGTAGCATTTTTTATGTAACAGTCGTTTTAATCTAAACTACGGCCTCTGACACACAAGCGGTACTAGACATTAAAATTTGTACAAGGAGATATAAGGAGTAACGATGCCATAGTTTGTATTCGAGCTCGATAACGTACCTGTTTGAACGGCTATGGAAGTAGGTTGAGCAACGGGAGCGGAACATTCTACAGGCGAACACATTACATCTACTACGGTAGGCGACATTTTTATTGAGACTGACTTTGGAGGGGCACGTCTCACCTGAATCAAGGGGTTAAATCAAGGCAAACTCATTTGTAATTGCATGTTATTTGCTTGCCGAGAGTCTAACTGTCGGCTCTTCGACAACAAGGTCATTTAGTTGCAAACAAGAAAGATGCGAAACGACGGTCTCCAGAGCGTTGCTCCCTAAGTCTGCCCAGGTTAGTTCGTTTCTGCTAAAACCAAATTCGTCCTCGCCATTGTCTACATGACACTCCGCTATCTAGTTAAAAATTTCTCTAATAATAATTAGCCGGGCCAATTCAAACGTAAATGGATTCAGATTCAGCGGGGGAAAATATAGGAGGCCCAGCACGAAAGGCCTCGTCGCCCCAAGATGAACAATTGCAAAACATTATCTTACAAAACGTTGAAACTTGTCATGAAAATGTATAATATATTCCATGCACAGGGTGTTCGGTCTATATTGTAGGTTGTACTACGAAATAAAAAAAACAAAAAGATTATAAACTTGAGTGGGTGAATTGAACATCTAGGTTTTCATCCCAGTCATGTAACATGCCTCTTAAGGTGGGAGGTTGTTCAGACTTCAAATTACCATCTGGGTAGTTTTGTAGAGTAGAAAATCAAAATAAAATACTCTCGATCTGAGAAAATATCTGGATCATCAAATGCAAGACTAGTCGAACAGGCGGAGAAGAAACCAAAAGAAGTGCCTGGAAAAAACGAATGTCTAAAATGGATGCCATGAGGAGGTGAGGAAAGAGATTTCCAAAAGTTGGTGGCTGACCGAGAGAATTCTTACCCCGTCAAAGGCTATTTTATTCGAGCATCTGAGGCGAACATCCTTAAGAGTGACTTCCGCACAAATCAGTCACTTGCACGAGATCGAAGAAGAGGCCGAAATTTGACCTCAAATGTTCGCAGTGTCGGGACGAACTTTGGATGGGTAGCGATTATATCAAGAGAACTGTAGATTTTGTTATTTTTGTTTTGTTGGGGCCGCAGAGATCAATGAGTTCAATTAGAAATCAGGCGATCCAGAAGGGTCTTCGGTGATGTATTGTAGAAGCGACAAGAAGATTTTTTGTTTTGTCTTCTCTCTAGAGATCAGCATCCCTCTAGAAATTAAAGCGGTGAATATTGTCTCAATTAGCTGGAAGCTTGTCGTCTTATAGTTGCCCACATCTTCACATAAGCAAACGGGCGACTTGATTAGTTCGTTTCAACTCTATTTTACTATTTTCTTTCGTTTGTGGCTTCAGAATATGCATGAGAGATGCAGCACACTCCCACCACATAACACCAGGCAAATAGCGTCTTGTTAAATGCATAATTTGTATACTGTGCTGGTTGAGCGTTTTGTGAGGGGAATGAGGAAGACCTTTCAACATACCTGAGGCATAGACGACTTATTGTCGTGTGGATGAAGGGCGGCGGCGGAGGACTGATCAAGTGACGAAGTGTCATCTTGAAGGGTATTAATCAGTCTCTGCTTTTCTTCTTCTTCTTCATCCGTAGTGGTGTCTCCAGCGTCACCTATACAACGGGGAGGATAGTTAACCGATGAGAAATGAACTATCTGAACACTCAAGGGGGAGTGGGTGTTCCCTAGCATGTTAGGGTAGTAGTTATCACTATTAGTTGGTCTCCCCGATTCGAAGTATTCTTTTATTTAGTGTCATCCACGAACAACCAGTTGTGGCAAGGGTCTAGCCTTACTAATCTCAGCATTCTTCTGGTGAATTAACGAAAAACTAGAGTAACCTGTATCAAGTTGGGCGACGTGGAGATCAAACTCCACATCTCTAAAATGTCAACCCACTGTGTGACAAACACCCCATCTGACTCAGCATTTCCCTTGCGTTTAATTGCCATCCATGATAAGTACTGCAGTATCTCTTGATTTAAAATACCTTGTAACCGGAGGGAAGATATATTAGCAGATGCAGTTTTGGTTGATGAAGCATTTGATGCTATAGATTGATTACTCTTATTTTTCAAAATTGACTTTTTCTTCTGAGCGTCCGGGCTCGGCTGTCTCAGATCCAGGTACTCTCCTCGTGTTGTTTTGGGCGATTTGTGGTGGTGCGGTGTGAAAATATTCACAACTGTAACATAATAAACGATTCACAAGTTTGTCATCAAGTTTCGCCGCGCATTCGTCGCAGCCTGGTAGGGTGACACAATTAAATTAAATTTCTTGTATCTGTTTCAATATATTGATCATGCACATTCGATGCAAGTCACTGGCAGCTGCTTGTTGACAATGCATAATTCTAGTAAAAACCGAACGGGTGTTCTAATAAGAACAAATAGAAAGCTACAAAAAGAAAAACCCCGAGGCTCAGGGAATGCCAAAATTAACACTATTTGTCTATTTGACAACATTACAATTTGTGACGAGAAAGTTGGAGTCCAGCTGTTCCTAAGATAATGTTAATTTTCTCATTTCCTGTGCTTCAGCGTCTTTCTTTTAGTTGCTTTTCATTAGTTCTCTTCAGAACACCTTCTCAGTTTTTACCGTACTATGTGGGCATATTCGCTATTCATTACATGGGACTTTTATTTCAAGAATTTTTCATTAAATCGTTTCGTCCAAGGCATATACTTATTGGTGGTCGTTGAACGGATCCGTTTATTTACTCACATGTTCGACTGGACAAAAGTATTATACAAAGGGAAGTAAATTATCAATGCAATATGCGTACATAAAAACTCGTGAACTTTGTATATGCTGCTGAAATAGATACGCTGCTTGGTATATACATGCTGAAAAATTATTGGCGTTTTTTTTTGTCTCTGGGGTACTGTAGATGAATCGCTCCCTGCAGAAAGGGCACATGTCCATTTTTTCGAAATGAAGCTTTCACACCATTATATTCCTAGTAACCAGACACATGCTCAGACAAAAAACTAACGACGTTGGCCCACCCTATTGGAAATTACCTCAATTTAAGTATTCCGCCTACCGCAGAAAAGGTACGCTTCCCCCTGCCACCACGGTAACGGGTTCAGCCGTCCGCCTATTTCTGCTAGGTAAACAGTATCGCCCACTGTTTACTTTTTGAAAAACTATTTTGTAGGAATTATTCGCATCGTCAACAAGTCTTCTTTCAGGCTTAGACTATTAACTTAACGTGAATAGTACCATACGTGCAGAAAGGACACATGTCCATTCCTTGGATGTCCGTCACAGCAAAAAAATTGAATTTTATAGAATTTTTGGTCAGGAAAATTTTTAAATGCGTATGATGTACACGCATATTTATTTATGTTTTGTTCTCAAGTCGGATAGTTTCTTAATAACAGTTTTTAAATTGCTGAAAATTCACTTCTGGTGACATGTGCTCTTTCTGCAGGGTGTGATTCACATAAGAACGCACAATTTGTTCACTTTAATATTGAGTTTGTACAAACTTACACTTTGCAAATTTAGACTTAGATGTTGTTCGTTTCCTATGGTTTGAGTGAGTTGGTGAACCCACCATATGAGGAGGCAACAGTGAGTCAGCCGATCCCGTTTGAAGCGCCCGACTGGCATCCAATGCGTCGAAACGAGCCTTTGTTCGAACTCCTATGTTAGAAGAAAGTATTAATTACATCTCTGTTGGAAGCGTGTGTTGGCAACAGATAAGTACAAAATGTCACTCTATCTAAATTTATTGACAGTTATGTATGTGTATTCATTTGTAAAGTTATCGCTATAATAAAAGTAAAAAAAGTACAAAGTGTAGGTGAGACTACGATAGGTATATACTAAACGGTGACATTATTCTCCTAATTTCTAAATCTGATGCTATCAATCAAGGCATAAACTACGAGGATCTGAGACCGTCTATCGTTTTATTGACATGTGTATTGAATTTTAGGTGTCAGTTATACAGTTCTTAACTCGATTCCAAACATAGACTACCGCATGACTGAACAGAGGGACAACAGTAGGAACTATTCTGGAGATCGCCAAAAGCCGGGCATTTCCACATCCGCTCCGGCAAATATTAGCCCAAAAAAGCTGCACTTCAGAAGCCAATTACTGTAAATATTGCTCGAAGAAAAAAAAATAAGTACGCAGTTTGGACCAGTTGCTGTAACTTATTCCAAGAGTAAAAAGCCATGTATTCACTTCGAAAACTATTGCTACAAGGAGTAACGTACCTTTCAAGAACTTTGGGGGTTTACAGGTGGGGGACGGTTGGTTAGGCGTATGAGATGGCGACGTCGAGGGCTCATCACCATTGTAGGTGTTCGTTATAGTATTGGCTTTAGATGTAGTTACACTACTCACAGCCGTTTGATAACTGCTGGCACTTTCGACACTGCCTGAATCCCAGCACGCGACCCCGCCACCACGCTCCGGTGAACCGTCCTGTAACGCACATGGTTACAACGACATTTTAGAATTAATTAAACTTCGCAATGCGGTTTGATTTTTGAGCAAATGTTTGCGATGCGTTTGGGGTTTATCAGCGAATGTGGATCGTTCGAGTTGGTTTGTGATTTCGCAGACATTTGCAACAGGTATCTTGGCACTTTAATTTAACGGGGGTTGGGGGGAGGGTTGAGAGGGGAAAGGATGTAGAGGGGGAGAGGGAGGGGCAAGCAGTTATGTGATTAAGGAGAGAGAACACGGAGTTATCACGAAGCCTGTGCAAGTTGCATTGATTAACAAGAGACCCCATTCCACTTTCCATAAACTTCAAGCTAATTTTTACGTTACCATCTGGGATGCAAGTTTTGAGTTAAGCTTTCACAGGCTTTTCCACATTATTTACCAATCTTTTCAGACGATTCACCGATCATGTCAAATGATTCGCCTATTTGTCCATTCATTCATCATGAAGAAGTTGTAAACTATTTGACAAGATTGGTAAATTATCTGGATCACCCTGTATTTTACTGTGGCCATTTTGTCGCGAAATTCCATCGTTCACGTGTAATTTCAATGTTTATTCACTATTTACTAGAGATCCCTCAGACGATGTACATAATTCACATCATTAGAATTAGTGACAATGCAATATTATTCATATTCGGAGTGTACAATAGTATAGTTATGACGTGCCGTTACTTTTGATCCATTAGTTTTGTTAAGTTAGTTTGTGCAGGTTTCACTGAGAGTTGGTAGTGAAGGTTAGCCTTGCAAGCACTTTCGCATGCCCTCAACCAGCTGACAATAGTGTATTAGGATATCCATCGACGTAAGGACGCTCTTTCGTTTTATATCTGCATTCGACGACAGCATTCTTTAACTAGTCTCAATACACCCGGAGGGAAAACAATCAACTAATGTGTTAGAAAATCTTTGAACAAGCTATAATCGGATTCACATTAAAAAGGACGCCGCCATGTTCAAGGCACCACCAATTCAGAACGTCTCGCTCGTTCCGATCAAACACAACGTAGCCCGTCGAAAGATGTAACGTGTGCAGAGGGAGGGTGTGATGCAACAGCCTTGGCGGACTCCCTTCAGGTTATTGACGCCGGATCATTCGTAGGATGTATGGGAAGTTCAACATGGCTGGCGACATGGTGGGGCCAATTTTATACCATATACACTCACGTAGGTTGAACGCGGGGAGGAGACATTGAACGTCGTCACTTCCCATTCAATTGATAAGAAGATTGGAAGCTGAAGGAGAAAGAGCGCGAAAGTGTGCTTGTTGGATTCCTAGGAGGATACTGAGTAGGAGATGACTGGGGAGACAGGAGAGGGCTATTTATTTATCACAGACCGGCGCTCAGGACGTTGTACCGAGCCGTCCGGGTCGGGTCTGCCTATTTATAACGTGAGCCCAAATGCCAAAACGGGACGTAGGGAGCTATTGCATTGCAGAGACAATCCGCAGACACTTGGGCGCCGAACACTCAGCATGTCAGCCTTCGCTGTTTGTCTTGCGCGCCCTTGTGTAGCTGATTCAGGACTTCCTTGCAAGGAATCCTCTTAGCTTCCTTTGCCATGTGCCGTACATACATATGACTCAGATGTGACTCCTTCTACGAAGACACGCCACTAATGTACGTACAGATTGATCCGTGACAAATGGCATAACCATATCGTAATGAGTGGAGTGCGCTTTTTAAGCGACACAGACGTTTTCCGGACAGCAGGAGAACGAAGTGATGCGACATGAACCCTTATTTTGGCAACTGGGTAGAAGGCAAGAAACATGATATGTCTGGCTGGTACTTGCACATTTCTACTAGACACAACCCTGTGACAGATGAACCGGGACTTCTGATAGCTAAGTATCCTTCTCAACAACGTGTAACAAATTAGCCGTGAGTTAAACTTGTTTGGGTCAACAAACTTCTTTTTGTTGTTGTTTATTTGCTCTGTCGTTGCTTAGTTGGTACTTTGTGTGCTTCTGTTGTTGTTTTCTGGAAAAATATTTTTGTATGAAAAAAAACTGTGTCCGCTGGATAAAATCACAAGGTTATCTGAAACGAATTTGTGCATTTAGCTAACGGTTGATTGTGTTAGCGTCTTGACAAGGTCGCACTCATTAAGGCTTAAAACTCAGCTAAACAGAAAGGAAGAAAAAACATATTTGGTTGGTCGAAAGTTCTAACTTTAGCGTATCTGTTGACAATTATTGCTAAGCACTGAGGGAACAGTATGTTCCAAAAAAATGGTGGGTGACGAAAAGTAAAACCAAAACAAAAGAAACTCAAAAATAATTGACACAACATTTTATTTACTCAAATATTTTACAAGAAGGTACGTATTCATTAACATCACAGAAGTTAATTACAAGGTTACACTCCGCCCCATATTTCATTTCATTTAATTAACCTATGATGAGCAAACGGCTTTATTTAAGCAACGAGACGTACTGTAGGAGCGGAGGTCAAGGTTGACAATAACCAAACACAAATTTCAACAAAAAATAGAACCTAGGAAGGAGGAATCATAGCGAATTCGACAGAGAAATGGATGATTTTCGATGTTGAATATCCCGTGTGCGGAACTTGAGGCAGATTCGGCAGCATACGTGTAGTAAATATAGACATTGAAAGCTAGTGAAATGTGACCAAATTCACCACATGAAAGTGGATGAACAAAAACTCTTGTTGTACGAACTGTCGTAGCGACGATAAACTTATCCACACTCTGCGTCTTCGTTCATGGTAAATACGTAGAAACAGGGCGACGTCAAAAAGCGTCCAATGGAATATTTGAAGATTTCATGAGTAGAAAATTAGGCTTTTTTGGGCGAAAAGCAGTGAAGGGTGGGTGCCTTGAGTGAAGGCCGACCGGAATAGGTGAAATTTGATATCTACGCAGTGGTGCTCGGAGTGGTGATTTTCTGCATTTTAAGCTCAGCTCTGGATCCAGGTTTGGTCAGGAATGATTTTTTAGAACTTTAGCCCATCGCGACGCTGTCAGCAAGATCATCATCGCTCGTACTTACGAGAAGAGAGCAATATTCGGATGACGAGGATCCGTCGGGCGAGGTTAAGGGTCAAAACTTTTCACTTGTTACAAGTCGTTGCTGGAAATGGAACAGACATTAGGGCTCATCCACCCAGCTCAACACCACAACATACCGCTACTACGCACTGCAAACACCACTCGATAACACAGAGTCTATTGAATGATTTATTGGGAAAAATACCAAGAATACCAACAACATTGACGTGAACAAAAAATGGAAAGAAGAAGAATTGAAATAATGAAAGGAGAGTTCGAAAAAGGCAATGTGTAGCGTAAACCATTTGCCGCCAACTATATTATAGAAGTCTCTCGATGCAAGACCCCACAGCAAGTCCACTTCCTCACCAAGATTCATAGTGGGGCATGACGGATCAAGACTCCGTAGTTCAATAAAACCTCCGCTGTTACACAATCTTGTAAGAAACAAAGGGTACCAATACCAGGCAAGAATAACAATTATAAACAAGGATGCACGATCACTGTAAGAGTATTGAGCTTTGTTGAATTTTGTAAGCCTTCAATAGCAGATAAGATACCTTTTTTCTAGTTCGATTGGCACCACGCCTCAACTTGTTAACCCGCGATGGTTAGTATAGATATGGTAAAACCTGTTAACACAAAATAAATTAAAAACTTGCATATTCGATATCAGTGTTCGTTTATTAATAATCAATTATTATTCCATTATTTACGTTAATATGCATCATTATTAGGTTGAAACATGGTCAGCATACGAAGGATAAATGGCACGCGATGAGCAAAGGAGACGAACACTGGTACGTCGAAAGCGTTTAGGAATAGTTTGGATGGGAATGAAAACAGTTTGAGAATCATTACAAGTAAATACTGTCGCCTGACTGATATTTGGTGATTATTTGAAATTTCATTTCCTTTACCGTTTTTGTCATCAATCAATCACACATGAATGTCAGCAAACTCAAATAATTTCAACAAACATATGGATATATTGTACTATAGTTTACGAGTGTTTGAGGAATTATGTATATGGTGATGTCACATCTTGTTTATCTCCAACAGTTTCGGAGACCATCCACCCCAATTACACTTATGATACTGTTAGACAAATAGTCGAAATGTAAATGTATCCAACCAACACCTTTATTAATTCAAATAAATAGATTTTCTA
>JAQFXQ010000009.1:0-18625 GCA_034693645.1 Pergamasus crassipes | reverse complement strand
TGAAAAGAACCTGACCATAGATTCTTTAGGTTGGTTCATACATGTGCGATATTGTAAAATATTCCAGGTAAATATGGTTGTTAGTGTTTTATTTCGAGATGAACAAACGTATGACCTTCCAAAGCATCGAAATACACAAATTATCTACATAAACAAGCAAAACATTATTTAAAAGACACTACTTGTTTGACCTTTCGCAATCAGGGCCGTGCGAAGGGCGGGGGCAGAGGGGGCGACCGCCCCGGGCGCACGGTGGTAGGGACATAAAAACTGACAGAGGAGGGCGGCACTTCGGGTTAGTAGGGCAACATGTCGGCTGGGAGGAGCGGCAAACCGAGACCTGGGGACCTTTCTTTATTCGTCAACTCAAAAAAGTCGAAATATAATAAATAACTTGAGGGTTCGCGCCCGGCGCCGCTTGAAATTCACACGGCCCTGGTTGTAAAATAGGTATTATATATTTTTTATCACAGAAACCCAAACCACCTCGGTTCAAGGGGTTGCTGCACAGTGGCGATTAACCATTCCACACCGCTGACTCATTTTATGAACATTGTCCTGTAGGTGGCGAGAATTCAAAGGCACAGTCGGAACCTATCGACGAAGTCAGTTGCTTTATGGTTAAAGATAACTTCCAAAATACCAACCGCAATCAGCGATTCGAACCAGCGGCCGTTGGACTATTAATCAGACAACATGTCACACACCATCTCGCCGACTCGCGGAATCATGCTTTAGGAGGGCTGCCACGAGCTTCTTTCTCATCTTTATGCAGCATGGCATGAAGCTCTTCATGGTTGTATATGATTTTCTTTGTTGACCAGATACAAGTGTAACGTTGTTCAGGACAAATATGAAGGTGCACTGTTGTAAACTTTCCACGTATCTGTATTAGTCTCAAGGTCCATGGTTTGATACTTTCTCAAATGCCCTTGTTGGAGGGGCGATACTACGAAGTTATCATCCCTGTCCCCACAGGACATGCAGAGGGGAAGTCAGACCGCATGAGCTTCAATGCCCTCACCCCATTATACGCGAAGCTGATTTTTTTGCAGCGTCGTAAGGGCTCGTACGTTCTCGCTTCTGGAAATGCCGCGGAAATTTAGCTGCCTTCGCCATTACCCTCAAAAACGTAAGTTTCTTCACATATAACAGTGTGTATCAACAACAATTGAAATATTAAGTAGCGAAGTAAACTCGAAAGTTGTTCGCCTGCTAACGCTCTGCTTCCAACAACACCAAGAAAATTCGTTCTCTCCGCTAAACGTTAAATGACTAGCATCATCCAGAGGGGAATTAGAGTGGAGATCAACTCCAGGACGGAGGAGGTTCGTCCGAGTCTAAGTGCGTTTTATCATCGCTCATGGACAGGTTAGACTCAGACGTGATTCTCATTACCGCTGTTCCTCTTAGTGATACATCCAGCTATAACAGCAACGTGTGAGTCCTCTTTATCAGAAACCTATATCTGAAATCGTTCAAATTCTTGAATACGAACGCACCTGCGATTCTGTCAATATAACCAGTAAGAACCGAGTTGTACGCAGAGAGAGAGAGAGGGAGTATCGGTACAATCGCAAAAAGGGGAGAGCGACTTTATCAGTGAGAATGATCTTACTGTTAATGAGTGAACCGACAGAGTCTCGAATCGTGCCTGGGCAGGTACATATTTGATTCTCGGCCGCCCGCCCTGGGGCAATAGCCACATTTGTAAATGAACATCGTCTTTTTCTATCGATTACGCCCTAGATTTGAGGTAATTAGGTGGAATCTACAACTCTGGCTGTAATGCGCAAAATACGAGATAGACCTGGGACAGGATAGGGTTCGATCAAACGTGGTTACATGCGTGGCTCGACCAATTCTTGTCCTAAGGAATTTGATTTGTTGATGCCACTCTGGCGACTGCGCCGAAACCCATTTCGTTTGCCGCAGCATAATGTGCTAAAATTTCGCTTGCCTGCCCTCAGTTTCGCAATGCAAATTCCGATATGGCATAGCGTGTGCCATAGGTTCTGACTTTTGTTTCACGATGAAGAAAATATAATTTGAAACCAGCGAGTCCGAGCCCACAACTGTTCCCTATGCACCTGTCGTTTACCCAACCTTCCACATTTAACTCTGCAGCTGTGTGTGACGCAAATTGGAAGTCCAAGCCGTTGCCGAGCTGACTCGAACTGTATTTTGCCCAAGGACTTCATTCCAATTTCTGCATGAGGTCGCATTCAGGTTCTGTGCCCAGTTCATTAATTCCAAATTCTGAGTGAAAACACAGTTTCTGTTTCCATTGCACGGTCAATGAGAACAACAGCATGTCTCATATGACCCGAACAATAACCGACTAAATATTTAGAAAGATCACCCATACATTCAAATACTATGAGCTGGTTACTTTCAACGTGGAGGAGTTAACCAGAATTTTTTCTGCAAATTGAGATCGTCTATATCTTCAAAACGCTCAGACCTACGTGGACTCACCGATGGCCTACAAATTCCGATTAAACTTAGAAGGAGAGAGATTTTTGGCTCGAATTCCTAAGCGATTCGTGTATGTATGTAAGCTTCATCACAATAAAAACCATTCTTCGGTCCTGTTCGGTTTAGACCTCGCAAACGTCACTTCGTTACCGATTTAAACATTTCTTTTATCGTCACCGCCAGCCCTAGTGTGCAACTCTTGAAAATGAGAATGTAGAGAACAAATTTCGAAGCATACCAGACCCGACGAATTCTGAACAACATTGGAGCACTTCCAGCTGAGCAAATTGCTTACATCTCGTGGTTTGGTTTGCGTCACTACCTTAGCGACTCAACGTCACTCCAATAGAACATCCATTCATAACCGACTACAAATACGTGAATCTCCTCGGGTCTGTTTGGCGCTGATGCATTGTCCGAGTTACGAAATTATTGTTCTGCAATTCATTTCCAAACGCTCGCCTAACCAATCACTTGTAAGAGGAGTTTAGTTATTCAAAATAAATGAACTCAATAGCATAAAGATAAAAGATTCATTTAGTTATTTATTCAAATTTTCATTCTATTATTGTGTTTGTTCAATCACTATTCATATAACTTTGTATGACCAAATTTTTGGTGTTAAATGAAGTTCTCGTACAGTTATTCATTGAAAATATCTATGCAAACTCTGACTGCCCTCATTGAATTACGAAAACGGTCAAACAACATTGGGAGATCATGTCACAAATGACCGGGTGGGTTTGTGGCCGACTATATGCGAAAATAGGTAATTTCCCTTAATAGAGCGATATCACCCAATCGGGGAGAATAAGGCGTTATTATCAATTACCCAAGATAATCGTTTATCCTAGTTCGCCTTCCAGGGTTTCGTTGTTGGTCGCCATTAAGTATGTCGTTATCTCAACGCTAAGAGTCTAGGACCTCGGCCTCCTCTTCTGACGTGTCCAATCTTTGTGGGTGTTCCATCAAAGATTCCTAAATCTATCAAATGCTTTCTAGCTTATCGAGGCTTCAGTGTTTTCCCGCTCTTTTGAAGCAGGGCTTCTTATTTTGTTGGTTACAAGACTCGCCCTTTCACAGCGCACTGTAAGGTACACTCGCTCCGACCTAATTAAATTTCTTATTCGTCCAGAATCGATCTTTGAGGGGCGACGTTCGTTCAGTCAGCACGTGCGGAGCTCTTTTTCATGTAAGATTCAACAACAGAGGAATCAGATGGTCAGCATCATGATCGTTAAAAAATTTACATATAAACGCATTACTTAACACAGTCGATCGATTTTGTGTTCGTGGCTAATGTGAGATCGGAAGAAACTATCGATAGTGTTCTGATTCCAAGCAGGTGCACGGCGTTGAGGTGGTGTTTCATTGCATTATTAAGGTACAGAGGACGTCCCTTAACTAGAGAAAGGAACTCGCCGCCATCCGTCCGACTGTGCTGGGTCGGCTGGAAATATGCCGGCAGAGGGCAATTTGCGGGATAGAGAAGGGGTGTCCATTGAAGTGGACAGGAAAAGGGACGCAATTAGCGAGCGATTGAGGCGATTAAATGAAAGGAAACACGGAGGGAGCTCGTTGAGGAATCATAGTGTAGAATTGTTTGTCGATAAATGGCTGGAAACAGCTGGTTAGCCGTGTTGGCACATTGGATGCGAGATGCATAGCCTGCTGGCATTACCCTCATGATTGCCACCTCAAATTCCCCTGGGAACGTGGCAACGGAGCAGGCGTTAAATTGCCTTCGATTCACGACCGATCCAATAACAAAACACTAACTGTTAGCTTCGTTCTTTTCAAGAAAAGTAATCCCTCTCCTTGCTTGATTAAGTTGGCAGCGCGAGCTACAATTCCGCTGTGGAGATTCGTAATCATCATTCGATCCGGATGGTTGGGAAAGTTTCTCAACCTTGGCAGTTACGACCTAGTCGTCCGCAATTGCCAACCAATGGTGTGAGCTCTGAGACAGCCGACGCGACGGCCTCTTCCCTCTATGCCGTCGCTCGAGTCGAGTGAAGTTTGAATCTAGGTAAAGAAAGACATGGGAAACAGATTCGAAGCGTTCGCATATTCTAGGTAGCTCCCAGAGGCATTGTGACCAAAGTTCCACTCTCGCTCGGCTAGAGCATTGAATCCTTGTTTGATGCTGTTATGGATGGCAGCATGGAGTATGCTCTGATCGAAATTAGAGTTCTTTCGACTCGACGACTGTTTTAAACGAGACAATTTATAATCACGATATTGCTGCTTTCTGCGTTGCCAATACTAGCGATTTTTCGTTTTTGTCGGCCGGTTCTCTCGCCCCGGGGATATCAAATATATGTATTTTTCTCCTTTCTCCCTGTTAGTTTTATTAGAAAGATAATAATTATAAAGTTTCTTATGATTATTATCATCTTCTAACAAATTAACATTTTTTGACCGATATAAAAAGCACTTTTGATACACATTCATCATGAACGGTTAACCATTTGACGACTTCAGCGATAAATAAAGTAGAACTCTTTAGCTCTCCTGGCTGGCTTCAGCAACACCGACCGAGCAGGGAACGTTTTAATCGAAGGTAGATCGACTAATCCATTAGGTGACAAACAAAAGGGGATTTTAACGAACATCTTAATTTATCATGATTTCAACAATCCCCAACTTGGCAAACATTCTCGTGCAAATTTGTACACATAGTTATTCAATTACTTCGAGGAAAACCGCAGCTTAATGAAAAATTCGCTCGAACTTCGCGACTCACGGTCAAACTGTCCCCGTTCCGGTGAGAGCAGCTGCGAGAGTACCTCTAGACTGCGATATTCATGGGAACTCATTTGTTGAGATGTCCATCTATCCAATCTTCGACACTGGGTAGAAACGAAGCAGGGGGTAAAAGGTGTGAAATCCAATCATATTCAACCAAAACCATCCCACACAAAATGAAAGCAAGAATGGTCCGTTTAACGGAAGTTATTGTCAACTTGTTAACTGAGCAGCTTTAGTCCGTGAATTTGCGTATTGATGTTTTCTTTAAAATTTCGAGAATCATCCCTACCACTTAACCATATATAGATCAAACCGTTAAACCGACACTCGACTTATGATTCCAATTCGTTCCGTTCATCGCTGGTCGCCTACTACGAAGTCTCTGTTAGTACCCAATGTATCTAACTATATTTACAGGGTGAGTCCTTCCCCCATATGTATGGCAAACCTCACCGAATTTCCAGTAAACCCATCTCTCCAGTTAGAAGTCTTGCCATCAGCAAATCAGATATTGCTTTAGCTATAGTTTATTTCAAATAGATTTACCTGAGGTTCAATCAGGTTGCGTTGAGAATGACTGGCGGTTATTGTACATAGTGTGAGTTCGCCTTTTTAAGTGTGAAGGTGTTAACACCATCTGTTTCATGAATAAAAAAAAATGGGCTTAGCTCATATCAGAGCAAGGGGCTCAGTATGAAATGTCGGGCAATTGGTCGGTCTTCAGCTAGTTATGGAAAGTCGATTATGATAGAGCTTAGAGCAAAAATCGTCAGCACAAACCGAACTGACCTTCAAGTCGAACTAGAACCTGACCCTGGCGATCCGAATTGCTAATCGGTAGATATTCGAAGATATGTGCCGTGTATATCGAAATACAGCACAAATAATACCTACGAGACCAGAAACGTGTCTTTGTGCTCATGAAAAAATGAACATACGCCCCCCGCCCACCGTTGTGCCCCTTCACCCCCCGCCCACCGTTGCGCCCCTCCCCCCCCATCCCCTCAATGACCAAAAAGCAGTTACGATGCACCACCCATTAATGATACTCCAAACCTCTCGTGACCCTATCTAGTTTCTATAATGTTATCCTAAACGTCACCTTTGAGTTCACTGTTTTAGTTGCAATCCTGGAACTATTTCTTCCATCCAAGCAGTTTGTTATGATCTGATGCATCTTATTCAAACCAATAGACTTCAGACCATGCATGCTTGGTGGATGGGATGGCATCGCTTGAGATATATGTATACGATTGCGACGTCCGGATATTTTCGTTGTCGGCCTGGTATAGGCCGACAGTATCGCAGTGCCGTATGATATTGGAGACTTTTAATGATGGATAAAAGCGGTGTCGGGTTGCTGGCGCGTTCTAGTCACGGCGTTGTCACCCGATGATCACGGCGGCATGAGTGGGGCGAGTGTCAAAAAACGCTTGCACCGTGTCCTCTTGGAACTGGGTATCGTTGGAACAGCACCGCGTCTGAAAATGACTGTGCTTGAGTTCTACCTCAGTGCCCATCGCTTGGTGCATTTATTCCTGAGAGAGGAGACGTGGGGACTGGAAAGGGAATATCTGATATTTGCTATTTTAGAGACTTGTTGCTAACGTTCCATAATGTCCTTCTCAGATCTTGAACTCCAGCCGTGGCAGGCATTCTCGGACTGTTTTTGCTCGAACGAATTTCAAACTTGCCCTTTATCCAGTTCGCCGAGCACGGAAATGTCCTTGTATGGCAATCGAAAACAAAGTGGGAAAGATGGAACGATTCTTGGCCAGAAGCTTCGTACATTTACTGCAGCATTGCGTTATCATAAACTCAAAGCATGAAAACTTAAAACATTCGAATTCAGCAACATCGATGACTGAGGATACTCTCGCGACCATCTTCGAGGGACGTTGTCTCATCACAGTCATTATCAATATTTGACAATCATCAGAGATTTCAAACAGTGTTCAGTACATGAAAAACACGTGAATGTCATAGATACTTTCTATCTTACAATAAGTTTAACAGTAACAAGCTAGTACACTATGATGTACAATACTATACAATAATACAATACAAAAATCCAGAGCCTTTTTTGTTGAAAACAGAATGACGCATTCTGTCAACGGTCACAACGCGTTATTTTGATAACACATTTTTGGAAATTGTGTGTATATACGATATATAATTCTAGGAATCGCCAACTTTTGTGTGGAGATCACCGATTTCCGTGATTACCTTATGGTAATATTGTGGAATTGGGAATAGGGAAAATGATGCATTGTCGGACATTCACGGTGATGAGGTAAAAGTCCGTAGAAAAAGTCGGCTAACCCTGTTTACAACCCTGTTTCAACCCATACGTAGAACATGTTATGAACGCATTCTGAGGAAAGCAAAGTCTAAACGTAAACTTACAGTCAATATTTATGAACGTCGAATATTTAGACAAAATATCCTGCAGATTTCTGAAAATGTTGAGGGATTCGACCGGATAAAATCTGCTTTGTGAGGTATTTACGCGTAGAACATCATTGTCAACCTCACCAATACGGAACCGTCTAACTTTCTCAACGATTATGGGCACCTGGCAGGAGCCTGATGGACAGCCTCTCACACTGTGTTGGTCACAGCGTCAAAGGACTGTAGCATCAACGCCTTCTTATAGATTCTGAAAGGAGAGATGACTCAGGAGATAATGAATGAGGAAGGAAGGTGAGCCATAATTAAACCTCCTGAATGATGATCTGCTGATTGATGGTCTCATGGTCAATAGAGGTCTATTGACAAAACGTGTTTGTTGTGGACGTGCCTACAGGCAGGCTTGCGGTCTCAGCCGTTCAAGGGTGACTCTCGTATCTGCCAAGGTACTCGACGTTCTTGAGACCGATGACGTTCGTTTTTCAGACACGAACTTTTTCGTCCAAGTAAATAATGATCATCTTCAACGCACACTTGACAACTTTTCGGATGCGTTCATATTTTGACTCTATTACGGAGAACTAAGCAAGACAGCGAACGTCCTTAGGTCGGGAGCGCTTGAGACGCAATCAAGTTGATCGCCGAAAACACGTTCGATGGAAATATTTATTTATGAAAATGAAATTAGTCCATTTTCTATTTTCTTTAGTGTACCGATGGCCATCATCTGGAGGTGCTGTCCGCCTGTTCGATCCCGTCCGAGGATCCATGGTTGTCTCAGGAATGCCTAACACGGCATAGTCTTCCCTCATATCCATCCTCCTCTCCACTTTTGTGAACCTCCTCTCCACGTTGGCCCGACGAGTCAATCCGAAGACTTGACGCAGTTCGTTTGAATACAAGTAGACCAAGCCACAGACGGGACGGATATCAGCTCCTATCTGAGCCTCTCTGAAGTTCAAACTTGAGCATAACTAAACAAAGTTTCTCACTCCGTATATTTATTTCAATTTAAATGGTTTTGATCTCACTGGAACACGGGGATCATGTTTGAAACTGGGATCTGATTCCAACTTGCTGCACCCATTTCGCATCTTCTAGATCGCCTGTTATTGATTTCGTTGAAAAGTTTCTCGAAAACAGATGTCGTTTGACGGCATTCACAATCTCTCAATTCGATTGAAATTTCCTCAGTCGAGCAGAGGGTGGAACTCAAACCCGGTGTTGTCATTTATAAATACTCTTCGGTGTCCTCAGAAAAGTTCGGTCGTTCATGTGTGAATCTCGAAGGGTTAAGAACCCAAATCAAAACTTTGATACTGTGATCAGATGCTGTGCAGAAGCGGGTCCGAAAAGTTTTACAAACTTGGATCAAGTGTCGACTCGTGAAATATGTTGTCAAGTTCCGAGTGATCCGGTGAAGACCATAAAGTTTCACAAGAGAAAAGACCTTGTTGAACTCACGCTCACCTATGTTTATAAAATTTTCCACTAACACAATGCGACCAACAGTATGAGTCGCCAGAAGAGCATAACTCGAGATACAGAGTAAGTTTTACTAAATCACAGTGTCTCAGCACGCGAGCGGTGACCGCTGAGTCCAGAACCGTCGAAAACGAGTGCCGTTATGCGGGTGAGTCCGAAGCCGCAGATATTTTACAAACTCAACGCAAGTGAGGTAAAGACGCACTCTACTATTGTCCGTAATAGCTTCTTCACAACTATTGTCGGTAAACCTGTCTGTACTTGAACAATGTCTTCATAGGCCGTACAGCTCGTCTTGTGAAGCCATTTGGTGGTGAAACTTTGAGATTAGAGGAAAACACCGAGTGAAAATGCATGTCATTAAGTTAACGACAACGTGGATCGTTATTGGCCTGGTAATTGTAGTTCGTGTTTGTGGTAGAAGTATAGACAGTGATTTGTTAAACGTGAAAGGTGAAGCCAGCCTAGAGCATGCTGAAGATGACAGTGCGGCAAGGAAACTTCTGCAGGTATTTGGGCTGAAAGAACCCACAATACTTGCAAGAAATTCAGATCATGGCAGACACGGCGGAAGATGGAGAGCTCCGCTTCCACCAGAGTATATGTTGGAATTATATAATCATACGGCTACCGAGCAAGGATTCATGAAGACTCCCAACCCCTACAATGCCAATCTTATCCGCAGCTTCACCGATAAGGGTAAGACATTTTCGAAGACTTTATGCACAAACAATTTCAGACCTCCACCAACTCGCGCGTAGTCACTTGAATAAATGACGACAACGAGGCCGCACGACTTTCCTACATTGCTTGTATGAGTAGAGATAGACAACAGATTCGTTTTGGAGCCACAAAATTGCCGCATGGGGGCATTTCGGGACAAAAACGCGGTTGTTTTGGCCTTCCAGGAGAATTGTGAAGACGATCTGTGTGGGAGACAATCTGGCGATGGCCAATTTGAGTCCTGGACAAACAACTTGAAGAACTATATTGTTCTTTGTTCTGGTTCTCCCATGGGACGAAACCAAAACTCAGTTATAGTGTCGTAAAAACCAAAGAGATGCCTCGATTCAAGACTTGTTCTATTCAGTTGCGGTGCAAATATGAGTTGCATACTCTTATAAGAACCTTGATCACCTGGGAGACACCTTGTGAAATTTAAACGGACTCCGAGGAATTTTGAGGACGCGAGCTAGAAGAACACGCTAATGGCCAAGATTTGGAAAAAAAATCTGATAAGAATAGCTTTAGTAAGGTGGTCTCAGGGGATTCAAAAAATATCCTTCCTCGATCAAACCGATGCCTTAGACTATTCTCGACAATTGTATTCTCCGGGTTTAGACACAGGCAGACCAGACCAACTTGTATCGCCAAATTAGTTTAATCGCTAATCCGTTAACCTGCCTTCTCGAATTCCACATTTCCTCGACCGTTGTTGGATGTCCTTCTCTATCGTATGTCAGGGCGAGACGACGAGGCTAGGTCTACTAAACTCATCCAAGCGTACTCGTCGACCCGTTATGAGCTTTGTAATCGCCGTGTACATCGCCCTAATGCCTGAAGTCATCGCTCATTACTAGGACTACCAACGGTATTTTGCGAGTACTAGTCGGTGCGAGTCGACTCACAGACTTCAGTGCAGAGTTTGCTCGAAATGGCCGAAAAGAGATCATAATTTCAATGTCAGGTCAAATAATCCAATTGTTGTGACTTAACGTTCTGAACATTCCGTAGATTCTTCGCAGCACTGCGAATAATTCGTGCGAAGAATTCGTGCGAGACCGGTAATATAACGGCAGGAATCCCAAAAATTAGACAGTCTCTTACCTCGAATATTCAGTACGCCACACTTTCCACAGCAAGGAACAATACAGATGCATATAAATATTTATATGTATATACGTTTACGATGTCCGCTTTTAGACTTTGCAGAGCTCACAAATGCTTGTGAAATGTGCTACCAATCTGTGCTACCAACTGGTTTCGTAAATGCAACACCCAAAGTACCTCGAAACTATAATATTTATGTATGTACATATATGTTGCTACATGCACGTATACACGCAAATATTATACATTACATCCCTAATTGAGAATATCAACGGTGAATGCACGCACCCTTTCTGATCAATGCTATCTCCTATTGGAAAACGAAACATCCTTAGGGCTTTCTTTGTATCCTGCTCTATATAGAACTGAGGCCTTGCTTGAACATAGGCGACTCCTCCTTTCGATGTCCTTCTTCCTTTTTCTTCATCAACATCACGTCGCAACCGCATTCACATCAGGTATATCAATAGCATGAAAACAACGAAGCATACCACGTAAATAATTACTGGAAACTCCATACGCGCCTTGTGTCACATTGAATGACATTGTAGCCACTTATCTTTGCCAAGGCCCGCTTCCTCCTCCTCGGAATGGCACAAGGCACGGAATAATACTGCAACCAACATCCAAGTTTCAGGTAGTTAAGGAAGCTTCACGAGACTGTTTTCCTCTCAGATCCGAGCTGAGAAGCCGAGTTTTCCTCCAAAAGACCTCGTGCTCTTCAATTTTCCCTAAGGCAGTGTAATCCGTCGTAACGCTTCGTTTTAGTACACAGTCCCAGATGTGACATTTTTTAGCCGACATCCATTTAGACGTTTTTGTGGGTGTTGTGGCTGCCTGCTTTTACTTGCTGAGATCACTTGATTCACATTCCTGACTGCTACAGTCGGAATGCGGCATACAAGAGCGAAACGAGATACGAAAAAGTAGGAAAAACGAGTGGGGATATTTTATGAAGAAATTTGTACTAAGGAGAAAGCTTTGTAGGTTGGACCCGACCTGAGATGTAGGCACAGACGATGTAGGGCCGAATAGCAATTTCCCCACCGTAGAGACTGTAATTTATGGTTTGCCGCCAATAACAATGGTAAGCATTGTGTTTTTCTCTTGAAGACGTGCAATGCAGTCAGCTGACCCTTCAATTTGGTCCTGTACTCTCCTATGTTTTTGTCGGGTTGACCCACTCAGCCAGGTTGAAGAGAAATAGCTGAGGTTAGGTGGATGCCGCTGTAAAATGGTGACACTGCCAACGGATGGCTTTGGGCTGCAAAAAAAATGTGACCCCATAATGCTTACCTCTCGGTGGCAGCTTGTTGCTGTCTGATGGTAAAACCGTGGTGGTCTTCCAACATTGCGAGAGGCGTAGCTGGGGTGTTGCTGCAGATGGACGCCAGAGATGCCATATCGCTAGAGACAAACCACACGAACAAGCTTCGCTTCCATGTTTTTCGCTTCGCTGTGTTCTTGCAGTCATGATCCTAACTCTGACCGGCGCATGTCGGGCTGTGGCCAGGTCCGCACTCTATTTGAAAGTACGTGGTGGTTGCACGAGTTCGATATATTCAGCGAGAACGGCGAAGGGATAGGGCTTCAGGATATACATTGTCATCATTGCCACTCCCTGCATCCACTAGCTTTCCCATCGGTAATGGAATCTGGTCTTTGGTTTTTTTGATGGCCAAAATCAAGTTCCATGGTGAGGCCGTCACCTAAGTCATGACGGGGGGTGGCAGGCTATTTCCTTCGCGACTGACCACACCGTCAAAAGTTCGGTGGCCACCTCCATGTTTAACGCCTCAATCCTGGACACAATTGTGGTCGTGTAAGCGCCGCTTGCCAAGTACAACGAGAACGAAAATAAAAATAGGGTATTTTATGGTAACGGCCGCGATGGCAAAGATGATTGAATTGCAGCAAGCAGGGAATCGTTGCACAGACTGTCTGGTACAAGTCACCCAGCGACAAAGATGATGTAGCCATCATACATGACTACAGAGGAAGTTCGGTCGGGTCTAGCGAAAAGTGACGTCGCTAACGCTCGGTGTTCCTTACTGTCGAGTCCAGAAGCAGTGAAGCAGGTTCGGTACCTCATCGATGTATCTCAGACACTCTAACATCTGTCCATCGTCGAATACCACCGTTTCTTCCCCCAGAATTGTTGATTCCCTTTCGACATATCCTCAAGCTATTGAAACTCGCCGTATGTCCACGTCAGTCGCCGCAGCTTGAACTTTCAGGTCTCTGCGGCTGTGGTAAAGCTTTAACATGCGGTTCACTCTTGAAGCCTTGCTCTTCCGTCTGACAGTATGTGAAAATGACAAAATGTTACGAGTCTGTCAAGCCATAGTTGATGTCTGGCCCACCACCTATGAATCGCAGTATTGGTCCTGGAGAGAGCTCGGTGAATCTGTCGTCAGGTTGTCTCTTTATGTATCAGCCGATGTGGGGATATTGGACTCCAGTCGGCTGGCATACAAAATTATTGCAACCGGACATCGAATATTTGTTGTGAAGAGAAGGGAAACAGCAGTAAGCTGAAAATAATAATGTACCTCCCTTAGTATCAACAAGGGAATGTGAGACTGAGATAGACATAAGGCTTGATGCCATTAATCGAAACCTTTTTAGAACCCGTCGTTCTGGCAGAGTCATCCCTATTCGGATGGTGGAATAACACAATAGAAACCCATCGGCAATAATACTCTGTGGATACTCTGCGGGAGCAAAGAACTAATGGTACTTATATTCTAACGCCGCTGTTGCCAATGACATCCCGCACTGCCCTGTCCATATTGCCATTCTCAGGCTGACCGTGGTTCGGTCGCAGCAAAAGAACAACACTCAAGTGAACTCTGACCGGCTCCCGTGTTCCCTCCCGCAGAGTTTTGATTACACAGAAGAAGGCAAAAACTATCCTGGCAGCAAGTTTTGCCATTCAATTTCACGCGGAAAAAAACGCTCGCTGGTCGTACGGTCTCATATTATTTTAAGCGGTATCAGCTTGGAGGCAGTGGGGGTAAAGACGAAGCCTTGAGTGATGCGAGCCGACAAAACCGCGCTGGCCCAAGACGGATAGTTGGACATTAACTCTGGGGCCATGTTCCGAAAGTACCACAGCTTGAGATTCGAAACGAGGCAAGGCCTGTTGTACATCACGTCAGAGTATGACATGACTGTGGTATCGCAATAACTGGTAACATTGAAGCAAGTAAAAGACAATATATGCTTTAATCTGAGTTTACGATGTGGTCATCGCCGTACCCACGAACAGCCAGTGCCTGTGCCAAGGCCCCAGAGGTCGTTTTCCATCACCGTAGAGAGTTCTGTGTGTAGGAGCTGTGCAAGTCTTCATGCAGGCAGGTGCTTCTTCTATAAGGGAAACCATTGCTCTCTTGAGCCAAAACGTTCCACTAGGGGTTGTCATGAGTTGGATGTTGTTGTTGGGTCTCTCTCAGGAAGAGGAAAAAGCTCCGCGTTTACGAGGTGGACGTAGCTAGTTCTTGGATTTATTATCGCTCATAAGCCTCTACCGCATTGTTGTTGCTATTGCTAAAGGAACTTCAGCGACGATTTGAACAACTGTTTTCCTTCTTTCTAATTTCTCAGCTTCCATTTTTTGAAGTACTATAAGCCACATGACAATTCGGCAGTCGAAATGGTTCCTCACACAACACTAGGTCTTATGATCTGTCGCTATCATCAACGAAGGACGAACTCGGAGTAACTGTCTGTGCAGACCACCACATGTACCTTTCGAGACGCCCATTGGCTCAATGACGGATACATGAAGAAAACTTTTCGTACTGGAACACAAATTGGTGAAGACGGACGTAATCACTGAAGCAACAAATATTATGGTATCTATGGCAGTTGGAGGCGTTGTTTTTGTGTGGTTGAGGGTGTCGATTAGAGAGAAAGACGTAATGAGGAATGTGACTTTGTTTATTATCAACCACTCTAATTATTCGGGAAAGCAAATGAGAGTGGAGTATAGGGCGAATATTGCCAGCCTGAAGCAATTGCACGGTATCTCGATTACCCCGTGCATTTCCACGTTAGTCAGCTGGCATCAAATTCACCAGAGAACGTGATTCGGAATTGTGTCAGGCGTTTGGCACGCCAAGATGAGGCACTCTGCACCCCACGTCTGTCCGTTTCCTCCTCAATGTAAACTATTGAACATAATTTTGTTCTGATTAACTCTATCAGCGGGCAACGTACTTGGACCATCAGGGCAAGTCACAAATTAATTTGTTCGTGATATGCGATGCAGTCGCATGACTTCGGTTTGGCAGCATTACTGGATTTAACTCGATGATAAAAAAGAATGAAACGGATTTCTTTTCAATTTGTCACTGTAGAATGCCGTATGCAACAATGGTTTGTTTGTCCGTCAACCCGAAAAGCAAGATGGAGGTGACTTTTAACTATAATCAATAGATGGATCATGCCGACAGGGGATGTTGTTCACGATCGAGACAGGAGAAATGAAAGAGAGACCTGGGCGATCTAACTACTGAAAGAGAATTTGTGGAAAGGTTTGGTCGAAGATATTATTGATTCGAGAGACTCGGGTCTAGGCAACGAACGAATTGAAACGAACTGGGAACCCGGGAATCGCAACGCAAGCACACGTCTCAGCCGTGATGCCGCCATTGAATACAGGAGCTGAAATCGTCCAGAACTCAAAATCTCGGAGATTCCATGAAGAAGGTTTAGAGGGTTTAGAGTCTAGGTTTGTTGAGACCACTTGAAGCCACTAAGCTAGCTACAGCGAAATGTGGTTTGGAAAACGCGCCTGTGCCGCCTGGCCCGATGCATCTCCTGTCGGCCTATGCCTCTCAGTTATTCGACATATCTCGTAGTTTGCTGCGAACTCTTCCAACATCGTCGTCCTTCCAACGCTACTTTATACAAACTCACATCTCTATCCAAACCCTTAAATATGCCGACATTAGCATTTTTCAACGACTAGAACCCTTCGTTTGACGCCTGTACTCGCCACAACGAGTCCCATTCAAAACACTCAAATATGGGATATAGCATTTGATTGGCTTGGCAATCCTTCTGCGCCCTATAATCCACAGTCGACTGGTGCCAGTACGAACCCATACACGCCCGAACTAATCAACCAGATTTTTTGTCAAGGAACTTTTCGGAGAAATGGTTTTGTCCTTCCCGAAGGGAGAAACTATGTATGTACTAGGTCAAAACTTTTTCGATCAATCGCTCTTCGTTTAGGGTATGTGGCTCTAGGGATTTATTGTTCTTGGAAAAACGTTCTCACGATTTTTTTTCGGCCTCTTTCAGTTCGCCGACGACCAAAGCAACAGTCAGGCAATTCTTCCAAACCATTTCATGTTCCCACAGGTAAGTGCGTTGATTTCATGCAAATTGTAATTACGTTGTAAGAACGTTCGTAATGATAATCCCTATCACACTTACGCTCGTCTCAACCTACAGCTATCATTCATTTTCTTATCAGACATGAACATTCCGAAGTATGCAAGGACTGACCATACCACCGGAAGCTTCCCACCAACTCGAGCTCGCGTGACTCGGGCGATAGGAAACGAAACATTTAGAAAACACCTGTGTTTTTCGCCACCGAAGAAAACTTTTCACATCTCTGTAACCTTTTATCTTACAGCCTCAGCTCTTCGATTCTTCTTCAATGTGAGCGCGGTGAGTCCGACGGAGAACCTTCTTCAGGCCGAGTTCCACATATACAAGCTTAAACCAAAAACATTCAAACATCGTGGGCTCCTAGAGGTTCGAGCTTACCAAATAATGCCTGGGGCTTCGGCAAATTCTGAGAGAGGCAACAAGCTTCTAGACGTGAGAAGAGTGTCGTTCGATACCGTTGGATGGGAGGTAAGTCTGTTGTAAACTCTCAGATTAGCTTGTTCTTGTACCTTCGATCTATCATAGAGGAGTCAGATAACAGGGGCTGAAATTCGCCGATATGTTTGTCTAGGAATAAATATATTGTCGCGCTCGGCCGCAGACAGCGGCTGCGTGTACAATGCAAGCGTCTAATCTATGCTCAAGTGTTGCGTTAATAAGATACATAGACGCCACACAGTTCCTACACTATGAACTATACCGTCTTCGCGTTTATCATTTTCAACTTCTAGATGTTAATTAAGAGAAGGCAGCAAGCAGTTCGAGCCAAAACCACGACAGCATACCTGAACTTTAACTAGTCGAGATACACTAAACTTTATATAATTGTGCTGCTGTTTGTCTTGACAAATGTCACATGCTACGTGATTGATTGCAGGTCTTCTATGTTAGGTTGGCGGTGGCCGACTGGGTTCGAGACCCAGGTAGCAATTCTGGACTATTTCTCACTGTTCGCTCAATAAGCGGAAAACGCCTGAGCGACCATCAGTTCCGATTCGCCCGGAAGCAACCACACACCTCATCATCAAGTCCCAATGGTTCTGATGGAGGAGCTGTGAGCAAGCAGCCTGTTCTTGTTGTGTTTAGCCATGACGGACGACAAGCTCATGCAGCCAATGTACATTTTCCCGGTAAGCCTTAACAGTT
This sequence comes from Pergamasus crassipes, assembly GCA_034693645.1. NCBI lineage: Eukaryota > Metazoa > Arthropoda > Arachnida > Mesostigmata > Parasitidae > Pergamasus > Pergamasus crassipes. The sequence goes on along the minus strand of JAQFXQ010000009.1, from coordinate 1,120 downwards.
GCTACTTTTTGTAGTAACCAGTAGACATCCGCTTCGCAGAAGATTACCGAGTAATCATTGAATGGTAAATGTTTTTACCAAACGAAGGGCGTTGCTACTGGGTTGTGTAGGCTCATTTTAACCTAGTGTTTAGCGTTTACTCTGTTGAATCTTGTAAATGCGTCTTGCGTTAATTCGTGTACTAAAAATATGATGATTCTGACAGGTGACAGCAATGAAGCGACTCCAATACCTAGTCCCACTCCGCGCTCACGTCGTTCACTAAACGTCTCGCCATCATACGACCTGATCACAGACCATGGAAAATCAACCACTTCGGCTGAGTCACTAGTTGAAGCTGTGTCTCGAACTCCATTGCGAACGAGTGCTCCGCCAACAGTTGCAGATCATTCTCATGGAGAAAGTACGTCCTGCGCAAGGTATGATCTGTACGTCGACTTCGAGAAGATTGGGTGGTCCTCCTGGATTATAAGTCCGAAAGGCTACCAGGCGTACCACTGTAAGGTATGTTATCGCTTTCTTATCTTGCTTGCACCTTAACGTTCATACTACTGTTTTGCTGCAAGCTGTCTGTTCACTTGAAACTACCCCCTCACTAACATGACCTTATCATAAACTTTCAGTATAGTTACTAAACATCTATTGCAATTACAGGGTGCCTGCGCGTTCCCTCTCGGACAGAATCAGTGGCCTACCAATCACGCCACTGTACAAAGCATCGTAAATGAACTGCACCTCACACCGGGCGTAGGCAAGCCATGTTGTGTCCCCAAAGAGCTCTATCCCATCAGCCTTCTCTACTACGATGAGAATGAAAACGTGATCCTCAAGCAGTATGATGATATGGTGGCTGCAAGCTGCGGATGCCATTGAACTCGACGCTCTGACTCCATCAGTGCAGTCCATTATTTGTACAGTCAAACTGCGAATTGCAGTTTGTGATCAATCCTACCACAGTCTCACACTCTTAGGGGTTGACACAGCAGAGGGAGTGCTCCTACCACGGGTGAAGGGACTCCCCTCCGAGAAGATGTCAGCATCTCTTTCCACGCGCTCCAAGCCAGTATATCTCAATGATCATAGTCGCCTCGTTATGATTATCTCACTGTAGTCAGTTTAT
>JAQFXQ010000008.1:0-18695 GCA_034693645.1 Pergamasus crassipes | reverse complement strand
GGAATCCCCAAATTAAAATAAGAACACGACACTATCACAGAAATTAGTTGTTCAGACATACAACTAAATCGAGACCAGAAACAGCGTTGATCTTTGAGGTTTAAATATGGGTAAAATTATGAGGTTTAATCGGGAGTGAGTTGGTATTTCAACACCCACAGAACAGTTACGGTGAGAAGCAACTGCACAAGAATCAAGGCATGACTCCGCTCTAAGTGCTATAGAGTAATCTTATTCATGAAGTGAAGGGAGAGTCCAATGTTTTGAGTTTGATATGTGGGGAGAACGTAGAGTGATCGTGTGGGACGAACCGCAATTGTGTTTATGTCTCATGATTGATTAGAAACACGGCTGATGATGATCTTAGGTATAGTAATTGGTTCTTGCCAGTTACTCTCTCCATTCTCCCAAAGTCTCCAGCCAAGAGGGAGCAGCAGAAAAAGTATTTAAGGAACACCGAAATGCGGATACACTCCGCACCTCATGTCAATGTCATGGTGGACCTGAAAGTATTCTTGGTTGTCTGTGTAGTCTTAGGTGCTCACACAAGTGGTGGAGTGACCTTGACGTGCGAGTCAGGAGTAAACACGACCTTGAATAACACGAAGCCAATTCTCATCACAACAACCGGTCGAGTTCGCGGAAACACACTCCGAGTGGTGGGACGTACCGTTCTACAATTCCTCGGCATTCCTTTCGGGGAGACAACAGAGGGAGAATTTCGTTTTCAAAAACCACGCCCCGTGCAACCGTGGGAGGGAACACATGATGGAGAGCAGTCGGGACCGTCCTGTCCCCAACAATGCGACAGCATTACCTTGAAGTGGCTCGTTGCGGACAGTAGAGCCTCTGAAGACTGCCTCCACGTCAACATTTGGATTCCAGGGGAATACACAAAATCACCATCCAATGTCATTAACACGGGTGCAAATTCTAATCCCTCAGTGTTCGGTGCGTCAAAGAAGTCCAAGCGCCCAATCCTCGTCTACTTCTACGGTGGTGGATTCCAGGTAGGAGCCAACAGTGTACCCTTGTACAATGGTGCGGCACTTGCTGCCCTCGCCGACACACCAATTGTGGTTATAAACAGTCGTGTTGGAATCTTTGGACTCCTCAACATGGGATTGCCAGAGGCCGACGGGAATCAGATGTTCTATGACCAGACGCTGGCGTTGGAATGGATCAGACAGAACGCACCAAACATCGGAGGAGACGTCGACAATATTGTCATCTTCGGTGAATCGGCGGGTGCTACTGCCGTGGGCAACCTCTTGCTTAATGAGGAGTCCTCAAGACTTTTCTCTAAAGCCATCATGCAATCGGGCAGTCCCATGTCGAGAGCATACCTTGAAAATAAAGATCAGCAGATTGTAAAAACGCAAAAGATTGCGCGCTACGCCGGGTGTCTCGGTATGAACGAGGAAATTAATGATGAGACACGGAGGACGACTTTGGAATGTCTCAAAAAGACAACCTCGAAAGACTTGCTTGTCGCTCAGGACAAAGTTGGACACATGGTCTATATGCCGTCCTTTCCGTCTGAATTCATACCCAAAGATTACAGAATTGAACCCAAGCCAGCCAGAAAACCATTGCTGCTTGGGTACACACCGGAAGAAGGAAGTTTCATTTCCTACTTTCTGGATTCAAAATTCTTCGACTTCAAGACAATTCCCACGGTTTCTTCAGTAGAGTATGGAATCCGGTTCCAGGCGTACTTCCGAGACTTCACAGAAAACTCTGGTCTATCGGAGGTGTACCTCAAAGAAAGAAAGAACAACTTTGAACGGCTCATCAAAGGCATCGGCGATTCATGGGTGAAATGCCCCGTGAATAAATTCGCACTGTTGTCTGGTGAGTTGAAAAAATACCCAATATTATAACTACGTAACTGCATAATTATCGGTTATTATTATAATAATTGTTCATTTCCACGGAAAAATGATAGTGTAAAGCGGATCGCAGCGTGTTCAGCGTAATCTGAGAAAAACGCTCATGCTTCAAAAGCCACTCTGACGAGTTGAAATGACAATAAGATTGTAAATTAAGCTGAAATTTCAGATCCTGATACAACATTTATGTACGAATTTGAACTGGAAAACCAGGGATCACTGTTCGGAAAACTCACGAAGACAACTCATCTAGACGATGTTCCAGTTCTCTTCGGACGATCATTTATCGATGAGGAGTTTCCGCCACAGGAACACGAGTATTCCGAGCGAATGATCGCATTGTGGATGCAGTTTGCCATGACCGGGTAAGCACAAGCACTGAATCTTAACGCCTAGTCACATCCGAAAGTGAGATCCTCAGCAGCTCATATGAAGCTCGAAAGATAGCAAATATGTAGGAAAATTTACCACGTAGGATCCTCTGAAAAAAAACATGCCCAGCTTCGACTCCTCTCCCGGAGACCCTTACTCTCAGTATTAAAAATGATCACTGAAAATAGCGGACAACAGTCCTTGCATCGCGGTAACAAACCCTCCTGCCCTTTTTAGAAATCCTGGACGATTCAACAACGTCACCTGGCCTCCATTTGGCAGGATGCATAACATCTTCACACTTTCACCCACAGCCTCACGTGTGTCTGCTGTAAACAACACCATTTGTGATGTATGGTGAAACATCACCGACCCCATCCTAGATCCTTGGTGTGTTATCACATTATGAGAAACCTCTCGGCTTCGACTTCGTTAACAGTAATAAACTAACTAACTTAGCATTCTAAAAGTTTTTGTCGTTTACGTTTAAGTTCTGTTGGTTCCAGGCACGAGCAAGCATGTGTTGTTGAGTAATAGAGGCTGCCCGGCTAGGTTTTATCAGCACATGCCCTGAACCAACCGCCAAGGATTGATTTGTTAGCATAGACTGACCCCGCTCATTTTTTTGAATCTCCTTCATTACACGACATTTATTACATGGAATGAATGGGCAAGGGAAACGTCTGACGCCGTCAGACCCCCGTGTACTTTTCGACTTGAAAAAACTCTTCTGGAACGACGAGCAAACTAACGTACTGGATGCGACACGATACCGATACTGAACTCAAAATCAAAACAGTACCCTACGATTCGATTCACGGATTCCCCTGACAAAACACTTGTCAGTTTTAACATTAGCGATCCTCACCAAACACGTAGGGAACTACCAACGTGCGAAGAAAACTATAAAAGCGAAGACAATGCATTGGAGCTTGAGTCTTGTCCCTCTCGTTCAAAATTGAAACTCAGAGGAACATATTCTTGTCATATTGCACTCCATTCAAGCCGGTAAGTCAAGTTTTTCTACTCATGCCAGCTAAGAAGCAATGCATTAACACTACAAGTGAGACATCTATAAATCAGCAGCTGTTCGTCTTTGCTGTTTTCTGGGCGAATAAGATATTCACCGTTGGTAATCGACCTCCAGGGTCGGTTCCGGCTGGTTGGCTAATCTCGGTATGACATATGTATCTTGACAGATTGAGAAAAAGCGTTCGTTAAATTTGCAAATAATCCTACTATGATTGAATATGTGCCATGATTGACAGGTGTCATATTCTTTATTATTAATAAAAAAGGTACACAATGGTTACAGCGATTACATAGTCGAGTCTCACGGCCCTACAGAATCTTACTACGATTACTAGGGAACGCAGATAAAGGGGGCGTAAATCTACAAAGCACATGAATCAATTTTTTCAACCTAATCCCTATACGGTGATGTTCGTGAATACTTTGTATAGTGATCAGCTCGAGAAGTCATTCCCTGAAGCTTACGTGTAGTGAAAATTACAGTTTAGAGTAATCAAGTTATGACGGGAGCACGGGGCCGGGTGCCAGAGTGAAATCAAAGGTCTCGCTCACATCCTCATCATTACCATTTTCCTCCTGAGTATACCTTCTTAGCCGCTCGATGGCGTTCTCGGCAACTTCAATTATGCACTCGTTTGTTTCAGTTGTGTCTGCAAAAACGCGTTTTCTTAAAATTAAGTAAAACGTAAATTCATCAAGAGCAAACGACGCCAAGCAGCTGGCCTTTTGCGTGATGTTTCAAGACAACCAGACAACTCTTCAAAACTGAATCCTCACATAGTTTTTTTAGCACAACCAAACACCACTCAAAACACATCGACTTACGTGAATCTGAGGTACTGAGATCATTAGATTCGCTCGATGACTTAAAATGACTGACCAGAGCTTCGAGCATCACCTTCCAGCCAGGAGGAGACTCCCTCGTCTCTTTAGAAATCCATATGCACCATGATCGATGCTCAAACACGGGATTTAACGAATCCTACAAGGGTAGAAAAAATATAAAACGAGAATACAATGTCAAATTTTTTGAGTGCGATATCTCAAGCATCACTAGAGGAAGCTTGTCGCGAACAAATAGGGTTTTAGCAGTGAAAACTCAAAGGCCTCTGAACCAAACACAAAAAACTACCTGTGGCCTTCTCTTGGGTCTAATTTGTGCAGCTTCCAGGAGGAACGCGGAACTCTTTCTCTTCCTGTTGAGCTCGGTGGGCAAAATAGACAACAGAGATCCTTCACAGCTGCCCCCTCCATCACTCGACGAACTCTCCCGTTCTTTTTGAATCCGTTCCTCAGCCTCTTTAGCCAGCTGTTCTTCCTCCTGAGAGGTACAATTAGGAGTAAATGACCAACAAGGGAACCGAATGGAACAATGCAGCTCATTCACACTCATCAATTATTACGCACAGCGGTTTCAACAATAGTACCGAATCAGATGCCTTCCTTATGCGTCTGCATCAAATAATCACACTTCAAAATCAGACTGCCAGTTGACGTCACCAAAAAGCTGCAACGAAGCTGAACCTACTTGAGTCAATTTGCGGTAGAACATCGTACACAGCTTGCGATGGCAATAGATGCATTTGATGAAAGAGAAGCGAGAGTGTTTAGTGACGTCATGCTGCCAGCCCAGCAGGGCTAACACGACCATTTCTGTTGGTACGCCCTGAATGACAAAATAATACAGGGAATGTTAGAGCCTCTAAATCCGGACAAGACAGAGTGATCACAAAACTTCCCATTTTGAACAAACTTCTAGGATTTGGCGTCCGGTTTCGACAACAAACACAAACTAGGCATTAATCTTCACCCCAATGATTCTGGACGAGGGTAAGTGAAGTTCAACCTGGAGTCTGAGCCAGACATTTTTTAAAAGAGGTCTCCTTTTAGATGTAGTAATGTTATCAACAGTAAACTGAGAGCAACTGGTCTGAAAATATGAGATTCGAAGACAAGGAAAACACACGACTAGGGCTCTAGGAAAATACTCAACTAGGGTTGTGTGTTTTCCTTGTCTTCGAAATTTATATGTTTTGACCAATTGCTCTTAATTTACCGTTAATACGTTTGATAAACAAAAAGCGACAATTGTTCTGCTGGAATTTTGTGGTGATGGTGATAGCAGTGACATCTTTATTAACCCAACGGGCAGTGGATAAGAGTGTATTCTAATAAGTCTCACTTTCGTTCTCTTGTTCCTGCATGATCTCCATGTAACGAAAATTCTCACTTGTTTAGTCAGTGGGTTCACTTGAGAGAAATATTGCGTTCAAGAGGTTTGAAAAAAATGATTAATTATCTTGAAAAGATGTCTTTATCGGATCTTGATATGGCAGATGATAACATGATAATAAGGAGAGACAAAATTTCAACGAGCTTAATGGTATGAACAGACCTTGAGTGTCGGCTCTGACGTCTTCAGCTGTTCGAGTTTTGCATAGTCATCGAGGGACACACAGGGGACCTCTCTCAGGTTTTCCCTTAGAGATTTGAGCCTCGCGTGGAATTCCTCAATAAGAGTGGTGTCACTCTTGAAGGAAATCAACTTGAATTGCTCAGAACAGGGTGTGAAGCGGTACGCACATCCTTTGGTGTGAGAAGACCGGAGATTCCGCTCGATCTCCTTGAGACACTTCCGAGCTGAATGTCAGAAAATAAATCTTAGTTCGTAGTCCTCGAGCTTAGACAGCAAGGGCATTGGTATATCTTTACACACGTTTTTAGTGAATACAGAAAACTGACCAAAATCAAAAGAAAATGGTCGGCAAATTACCGATATGTTGAGGAAGCTTTGGACTAATCTCGACATAGAGCTTCGAAGCACAGAGTTCACAAGTGAGCATATTGATGCTGGTCAACCTCCATCCATAAATGGCGCAGTTTGCTGGGTTCAAGGACGGTGGTTTCCCTAGCCAGTGGTTATTCTAAAAAAAAGTGGAAGGTCTCAGGCTACAAATTAACAACACAATGATCACAACAATCTAGCGGCTAGTAACAACCCAAAAATGGGCAACGATTCAGCAAAGTCAATATATTTTACGTACGATTCCTTCTTCATTGAAGAAAGTTGAGATACGGTCGATGAACTTTTGGTATTCGTCAGTAGTTTCCTCGGAGAGCTCCACATTAATGAGCTCTGAAATGGCGCATATGTAGAGTTAGGAATTTGTTATAAAAGTGTACCTGAACGGTGACCGTTCGGCATACCTTGTTATACGAACGTACGGGCATGGGGAAACGAGGATGGCAGACACGTAGCTCCCTAACTCAGATTTTGCATTTCCTAATTTCTGGCGAGATACGAATTATGCGAGTTTTTAGCGTGAATAGGCACACCCTCTATTTCTTTATTGAAAAGACTTGCTGTCCCCCGAATAATGGTGCCAATTTTTGGACTTACGCAGAGTCCGCGGCACTTCGAATGAATTGATCTCCGCCTCCAACGTCCACTTGCAACTTTTGCCCCAGCTCTGACGTGGTCGTTGATGAATCTGATCATAATTCATGGTAAAGTAATAACCCATTCATCTTCAAACAGGGCAGCGAAATCATAATACCAACGGGAATAGCCTATTATTACCAACGCAATGAATCCACGAATGGAACATATAATACAACGTGATCCCATACAACATATTTGACAAGGCAGCTTGTACCTACTGTTGCCTTGCTGGTGTTTCCAGACGACGTCAAAGATTTATAGCCTACAAATTTGAAAAAGAATCCCTACTCGGTTACGGTGTAGCAAAGAACCAATCAAATAGCAAAATCCGAACAAGTTACAAAAGGAAGGCATAGGTTGGATTTACAGATAGTTACGACAAATCAATGTCAATCCAGCCTCTTTAGAGTATAACACAAATTCTCCATGAGCCTTAAACGATACAGTTGCTGCGTGATGTTTCGACATTTTTAAAACTCAACTGAACTCTGTACCAGTATTTGTCTATGCTCAGTTCAAGTACAATTATTTTCCTTAAGATTCGAGAAAGAATCTCGTATAAGCTACAACTGGTGCTTAGTGTTAATAGGCGTCTAGCGGTGAATTATCCCCTTTTTCAAATGTAGGTAAACACAATAAAAATAATGTGTGGGGGAACTTGCCAGAGGGGCGGCTTTTGGCTGGGAGCGGCGGCCAACCGAAGGGCCGGGGACAATCCTTTTTGGCCGTCGAAAAATATGGTCGCCGGAAGGGCTAGCGGCGACACTGGTTGCCGGAAGGGTTAGGGGATGCACTGGCTGCCGGAAGGCCCCGGGCGGCACTGGTCGCTGGAAGAGCCTCAGGCGGCACTGGTCGCAGGAGGGGCCCCGGGCGGAATTTGGACTCACTATGCGCCTGGATACAACCGAGCGCCAAGTAATAGCAAATGCCCGCCGTGACAATACTTTGAAGGCTGCCGACCCGGTACGGCAATTCCGATAAAACTTTATTCGCCCACATTTGGCAGCAGATGGAAACAAGGGGTAATGAGCATTGACCAAATAACACTGTCAGTCAATATTAATACTGAATAATTTAGGATATATACTAAATTCATCTGAACACAATATATTCGCACTCACAACGCGAAGTCGGTACATAGCAAACGTGTGTTCGCTTCGAAACAGGTTCAAGATAAGTTGAGAGCCTTCTATTTCATGTTCAGGCTATAATGTCTAAATAATCTGCACTCGAGAGCTCTCAAAGATATGGGAGCCTGCATCGGCCAGTTCGCCCGGTGGTTCCCATAGTCTGACAGCAAGCGATTTATGCTGCTATTCCTATAAACCTAAGAAGCCCAGTCAGAAATCTATATCTATTGAACAGACCGGAGTCAACAATCTAAACTATGCCTGACAGCTGAATTTACTCGAACGGAAATTTAATTCGAACAACTATTTAAACTTAAAATGCAACCATAATATTTTTGCTCGAGTTCATTAACATTAATTTGAAAAACACTTATACTTTTTCATGGTGTACTCGCCCATTTCAAAACTTGTTGTCAATGGTGAATGGTAGAGTCAATTAAATGGAGTTGAATAGGAAGAAAACGCCAAAGAATCTGAATAAATAGTTTATTTTAAAAATGTGCGATTGGACGATCATATCCGCTGTTTCGCCGCTAAGTTATGCAGGAGCCCTTAAGAACAACAGGAACCTCATTAAATCAATCTTTCGTGCTTATTCATCTATTCATTATGTCCTTAATATTTTATCTCACTTCATACAAGCTATAAACATCAGCATATTTATTTTATACAAACATCAAAAATGAGCAGACTACAAGCTCAGAGACCGCGTAGCTGAAAGTTTCCATGCGACATCGAACAGATGACGCGGCGGTACAAGCGCTTCGGACGGAGCTGCAAATGATCGACGCGACTTAAAATTGCGATTCTGCACCTTCATAATCACTTTCGATGACGCATAATCTCAAAAAATTAAAAAAAGATCGCAGCTATTAAACCAGGCGATTGCGGCTACTATTATTGAACGGCTTTATCGTATACCAACGCGTTGGCAACAGTCGGAATGTAAACATTCCCTTGTAATATTAGTTGCCTCAAGTTCTTCATCTAAATACAATTGCTAAGTGGAGTCTCTCGTCTCCAATTTTCACTAGAGCTCTACTTTCGATGCGAACGGATTACTGGGGCGTGACGGGCCTTTGTCATTGAGTTCGCGATCTCTTCGTTCCTTCAGTATCCTGAAGTTGTCGAGCTCTGAAATACTGTTGGAGAGACGAGAAAAGGAATTGAAGAGTGTGACAATTTCAGTACGGCTCAACGGGAGCTTGGGTTGGTCGGAAAATAGAATCTTCAAAGCCGTGCCGAGACCCTGCGTCTGTAGTTTTCCCCACAGACGACATTTGTCACATCCGACACAGTCCATTATGGTTGAAATGTTCAAGAAGTGCTGACGAAATTCTTCCTTGAGTTTAGCGGCACCCAAATCTGAGCCGGGAAACATGCGACTCTCGTTAAAATGACCATCGAATTCTCGAACAGCGTTCAGAAATTTGGAAACGGCCGCACGCGTTTCAAGACTGTCCTCCTTATTCGATGTGTAGAACGGAGCATCATTCTCTAAATAGTCAGCTGCCTTTGCAATCGCTCGGAGTTCCAACAGATAAAGAAAGTAAAGATTGCGCAGTCTTCTGGGCCCTTCTCCATCCGTCGTCTGCGCGCTGAATCGTTTTTCAAACTCGTCAAGATTGGGACCCCAAAGATCAGTGTCGGGACCGAGAGCTGCAACATTTCCATTTTTCTTTTTGGGAAGATAGTAGTCGGCGCACAAATGAATGTTAATTGACGTGTGCAAACCAGAGACCGTGCGATAAAATACCCTTTTCTCCAGACACATTTCATTGAGATTCAGAAGGCTTCCCTGAGGAGGTTTGAAGCAGTTCTCATCGTAAATGGTCTTCCACACCCTTCGAGCCGAATGGCCTCCGTAGCCTGTGAATCTCTCGGGGTTCAACAGCAGATCCACGTACGTGGCATCTGCAGAGTTCTCATCGTCAAACACGCAGAAGTTCTTTAGTTTATCATCATGACGCGTCCAATGTTCGAACTCCTTACGGCTTTTTTCGGAAATAGTTCCGTCCACCTTACCCAGCGTTTGATTATGATCATCACAGACTGCCCTTGCCTTCTGCGTTTTCTTTTTCTTGGTACCCACCGAATTCTTGGTTCCCGACTGAATACTCTTTAGACTTCGCTTCCGATAAACTTGACCTTCCTGTGGGACTTCATGGTCGGCAGTTGCCTTAATCTGTTCTTCAGTTGGAGCAGGCTGAACCATATAAGCCTCGCGTCCGTATTGCTCTACCGGATCCCGTGAACTCGGCCCTGTCTTGGTGCCAATCTGAGTTGCTGTGACCTGAGAGGGACGAATCGTCTGTGTGAAAACGGCAGGATCGGGAGAATTAATAGATTTCTTGGATGTTCTGTCCTCTGACGGCAATTCATATGGATACGGCGAACTCGTTGGGATCGAACTTCCACTGGCAGAGACGGTCGACAAAGCAGGTGTGGTTTTTACCGTCTCCAAATCCAAGCTCGACAACGAGGTTCTGGACCTGTCCGTGGCATCCACTGGTGGACCTTCTTCCTCTGTCCTTGTGCTGGTAATCTCATAGTATACTGGCTGTGCTACGATCTCCTCGGATGCGGGACTGGATCCAATCTTCTCAGACTTCTCTGTGGTCTGGGTGTCTACTCTTATACTCTTAATTCCAGATGTGGTGGACACTGATGATAGCTGTGAGGTGGCCCTGCGCTCTGTAGAGGTCCCCAATGACGCAACACTGCCAGCTTTGACGTTTACGGGATCACGCTTTTCAGTGGCCGCTCTTGAAGCTTCACCAGAATCTTCCAGGTCGCCGCTGCCACTGCCAAAACCACGAGAATTCTCGAAAAGTCCGAGCGGAACTTCATCATCAGGGCAGGTCTGCACCGAGCAGTCCCGTAACGAGCATTTACTGTCATCCGTCCAAAACGGACAGGGCCGGGTAAGATCCACCTTGAAGTATCGAAAGTAATCCTTCCGGATGAGATTCTGAACTTGGGGATAAATTTTGTAGTTGTTGAAATTGTTTATAGTGTCCATTTTACAATCACACTCATCAATGAGACCGCTAACGACATTCTGTTCTGCCAAACTCCCAAGCGTAAAGGACAACAGCGCGAGACACACCACCATCCCTCGCGACTCGACAGACATAATCTCAGCGGACGAGGACGAGCTCTAGGGAGATCCGGTCACAAAATAGAGTCGATCTCAACAAATTAATTTTTTTTGCAAGAACGTATCAATAATAAACGACGGTGACAAAGCGCTAACAGTCTACACAGAGTGTTTCTTTAACAATGACCCATCCGCTTTGTCTGTTTCGTATCCCGGATAAATGCTGACGTCTTATCCATACTGCGATATTCATCGAGTTTAAAGTATAGTTCACAGCATGAATGCGCCTTTATCCGTCGATGGTCTCTCACGAATCAATAGAACGTGAGATTTGTTCTAATCTCACTCTCACGATCCGGCAGGTACTGGGAGGTAATAACTTAGGTTCAGCTCTTAATATATGGTAGAAGCTAGTTGCAGTAGTCGGGACACCACCGTTTTCCCTTGCCCTTTCAGTAGATTGCCAACCAGGAAAATTGGTTGGTTTGACCAGCTGTTGGAAGATTGAACATCTGTCCGGTTTCTATCAGATTCAATTACACGAAAACTGAAGTCCCAGTAGATAGGTTTCTTTCAAAGGTGGTACCCGCATAACAATTATTTACAAAGTCGAAGCGGGAAGCATTGTTGTTTCACAGTCACTGACAAGTTTGTTTCTTTCAATTTATTTAAGCAGCCAACGAGTAAAGGCCAATTTGTATTTCACTCAGTTTCCTCCAACCAACCAGCCAGCCGTAGCAAAATAACAATCGAGAGTCTGTCCGCCAACGTTCAAATCTCCCACCGTTTGTGTGTCTCTGGAATACCACCAGCTGATTCCACTCCTATCAGATCCACAGATCACTCTCAGAGAGCTCTGTATCGAACACGCTCGAAGATTCTCTCAACTCAGACAGACGATTTCATCAGATAAGAGAGTCATTTAAATCCAAGACGACGGTCCGTTTCGACTCGATCAACACAAAACAAGCAATTTCTCTCACCAATAATGATACTATAAGTAGATTCACTCAAAATAATAATTATTCGAATCAAACTTCGCCACTCTAGTCATCGAAGTCCAGAGAAGAGAGCGTTTCACCCGGCACAAAACTTAAAGACACATCATCAGTTCACCGTCAAACATACAGTCACTTAGTCCATATGTCATTTCGAGCAATATTGAATACAGCAACAACAATCACCACTCTTCCACAATGTCTTGGAACCAGCCAAAATCCGTACAGGAAATAATATTACAATCGAACGCAATGGCAAATTCAAAACAATTTCTCGCCCATAAAGAAAAGCCTCTGCTTCTATCGTGTACTCTCACTGGCACCTTCCAAACCCGGTCGACGTCTGTAGACGTTCCTGTGAGATCACCACACGAGTTCTAAAAAGGTACCACGTACGTACCACCTCAGTTTTATCGTGTCCACCAAAATCAGACTAAAATTCTTAAATTGAAATAATCAAATACTTCACATGATACACTAACGGGAGCCAAGCGGCAAACTGAGCTGAGTTACCGTATCCAAACATGTGGACGCTTCAGTACCACAAAGCGAACGCTATCTATCCCTATATCGTCTCATTGATTTGCTGAACAGTCAATCAGTGGACATAACCAGAGTGAAGTTTTATCTAAGCAAAAATAAAAATCAATGCACATCTACGCAGTTTTTAAATAAGAGTAGCCACATATCAGGAGTGAGCCGGGTAGCGCTTGGATCTACAAGCGAGTAAAGATAGCTTAATTATCCGTGATTTATCTTTTGGTTGCTGAGCGATTTTATCAACATAATGTCAGAAAGTCGGTAATCCATTTACAGTGTAAATGCACAGAGAGACGCAGATAGGATTCAGTTAATTATGTAAGATTCCATCTACAGCGATTCAACGAAACCAAAACCACAAGTGACTTAATGAAAGACTTCGTCTGTCCAGGTTATCGATGACCATCAGCTCCATTAGCAAAAAGGACAATCTTACCGCCAAATTCAGCGGATAATATGAGACTAAAAGGTACCACATCATGGAAGGTACCAAATGTATTTCATAACATTGTTCTCGAAGAGAGCACTTTGTTTAGTAAACTTGTGCCAGCAAATGTTCGTGGTAGCTTATTGGTGGCTATTTCACACTAGTAGGAAAACCTAAATACCAGTATAAATTAAATAACAGATCATGTTAGGATCACTGTGAAATTGCGAATCAAAAATTGTTAACTACAGTCAACAGCACACATTGCGCGGAACTGGGAGGAAGCAATTCGGTCCAACTTGAAAAAGGTAGGAAAGCAAACCAACATCAAACTTATGGGTGAAAATATCAACTCCATGCTTCCAAGTCGTGATTGACTATACATATATATGCATCAAGTAAGAAGGTTAGTTTGTTACAATCGGAATGATTCAAGATAACAAAGTTAGCAGATTAGAAACCAAGAAAAACTTCGAACGCATATTGCGTTCATCATTCATTTTTATGCTGTTTATCTGAACTACAAACGGCAAACCTCACATCATCAATCTGGCGGTGTATATATATATATATCCCAATGTGTTTGGCCAGTATCACGAGGATATTTTCATTACTAGCGGCAACTGGATTCGAGATACACTCAGTTATAATTAAAAAAAATAAAGTTGAAACAAAACCCATCCTAACTACGTTTACAGTCTGTAGTTTATGTGTATTAGACGTGATTACTAAAGCTGGTACTTGTTGTTTACAGCCGTACCCAATCACATTCGTAGGCTTTCAATGGCCAGTGGCGGTTTGAAGAGAATTGAGAAGAACCTGACTGCGAATATCGCAAGATGGTTTCCAAGCTCACACGGTGGTGCCACAGGAATTCGGGAGGTGGAACGCAATCTATCCAAGGTGGACTGTGTCATTGAAATACATGATGCACGTGCGCCGGTCAGCGGAAGAAATGAACAGCTGTTCAAACGTCTTCGATACGCGAGGCCACATCTTCTGGTCCTCAACAAAGCTGACCTCATTCCTAAAGAAATGCATGCCGATATCGCACAAGCCCTCGCACCCACTAACGTGCTGTTTTCGTCTGCAACAACAGGCCGAGGAATGAACAAGATAGTACCAAAGGCCGTCCGTCTGATTGAAGAACAAAACTCGAAGTATCTTCAGCACAACCCAACTGCTCTGGCGGAGAGTCAACATCACTACACTTTAATGATAGCAGGTGTTCCGAACGTTGGCAAGTCTAGTGTGATAAACTCTGTTCGACGTCTGTATACAGGTTTGAATAACTTAGCAACAAGGGTCGGATCTAAACCAGGAGTAACCCGAAGTGTATTGGAGGTCATCCGAGTGAGTGAACACCCCAAGGTGTATCTCGTCGACACACCTGGCGTAATCGAGGCGAAGCCCGTCTCGCTGGATGCCGCCCTCCGTCTCGCCCTATGCGGGAACGCTCTCGATCACGTTGTAGGGGAACAACTGATGGCGGCGTACCTCCTCAACTTTCTTCAGGAGCGTAAGATCTATACGTATGTCCATCATATGGGATTGGATGCCCCCACCGACAGTCTGCGTACGCTCTTGGAAGCGGGCGCAGAAACACTCAGGTGCAGGCTTAAAGTACGGGCCCTATCTGGGTATGAGTTCAAACCGGACTTCAACAAGGCGGCCCAACACTTTATCACCTGTTTTCGCAAAGGTGAATTTGGCAAGATTTGTTTCGATGATCAGATTCTATCGGAAAGTTCTAAGAAGTCGAACGCACAATTTTTCCTGGAACCATGAAGCATCGGCCGAGTAAAATTATTGAGAATACCATATTTTTTTGTTCTGTAACTGTCAGAAGAACAAGTTAACGTTGTAACATTAGTAAATAAAGGATCTATAAGAAGAAATAACTTTTCCAGCGCAAACGACCCTGCAGTCCCGCTGCCGGTCGTTGCCGTTAGATAAACAATCCGAAACACTCAATACAATAATAAATACACCTTACTTAGAGAGATCACAAACACAGAATGCTAAGGGGCTTCAGTTACCTAGTTGATAGTCATTCGGTACAAGTTTAATTAACATACTAATAGTAACTTAACTGAGCTAGGGTTCAAAGGACACAAGAGAAGACTTTCTTGTGTTCTCAGAACCCTTAGCTAGGTTTAAATGACATTGATATGTACGATTCAAAACTAGCAGTCAATGATATTCTTTAACTCGCGTGTTTCGCCACTTACGTGATGTAATTGCTGCAATCTGTCTTGCAGTGTTGAGATGGGATCTCTCACCGTTCAGCACGCTACCTCTCCTTCTCGGATAGCTGTATTGACTTGACGAGTAATATGAAGGCATGCTGACAGTTTTATGTAGTCTTGTGGTCAAATGTGAACAAACCTAGGAACGGTACTTCAAGTCCCACTTGGCAGCGATGTCAACAGAAGGAACAGCAATTTTAGAATTCAAACGGAACGACAGAGCTGTTCAGTCAGGGTTCACGTATTGTTTGACAGAAGCATTTTGCCATATCACAATCAATTCAACACAATGAATCATCAGAAATACGACCGCAGTAAATCAGAATGACCGACCACACTTGAGGTAAGATCAATTTCAGTCGGCAAACCACCACGTGGGATGGCATGGACGTAATAGATCGTACACAGAACAGCTGTTAGTTCACACAGCCCGCACCACAATTGCCAATTGCTTAGGGGTCAAATGATTGGCAAAACACGATATTCCAATCGATCGAGATGGATGAAGACGAAGAAGACGTAAACAGTTGATAATCGGTGCCGTTTTATATCCGAAATTTGCACATCGACAGATCTGTGTTTCGATTGGAACACAATAAGATGACCACACGGAACTGACGGCTTCCCAGTATTGAAACAGATCAGTGTTGACAACCCGATCAAGTACTCTCAGGGACAAGAAACTTGTCTGTCCAATTCAATGTTTTTGTTGATTTTGGTTGCTTGCCTCCGAGCAGGACCTCTCAGTCCGCCACTAATAATAATAATAACAAAAGGCGAAGCGTCACGAATATGGCAATACGGGATAGCACGATACAACATGGCGGAAGAGAAATCTAGTAAATAAAGACAGCTTGGCTCGAGTAGTGAGTTCACTGTGAGAATAATGTGAATAAAATAGAGCAAGTAGGTGACTCTCCCTGTTGAATCCATCGCAGAGCAAGGTGGCATGCCACTCGCCATCTTTGTTTAGGTGGCCTTGTTGTACATGCTATACCAAAGCAAGTAGGCATAGAGTACGCATGCAGTATGCTATACCGTGCTAAGGTATACAAGCAAAGTACCCGTTACCAGCGCCAGCTCACCCATTATCACTCAAACCTCCCTTGCTTAGTGGTTGTTTCGGTGAGTCTGTCCTCGCAGTAGTCATCTCGACTGACTGACATGATATTCTGATGACTAAGAGTATCGGTATTCTACGCCAGAGGACAACTTGCGTTGACATTCGATCAGGAAGACAGGATATACTCCTCAGAAGACTATATGCCTCTCTGTGAGCAGCGATTGAAGTCGGGTCACCACAACCGGAAACCAGGAAATTCCTCGTTGGCCCAGCACTTGACAGTATCTTAGCATCGGCAGGCATGTGTTGTGTTCAGAAGAAACTGTCGAAAAATGATACTTTCTTCCTTTTTGGCACAACGTAACTGCCCCAGTAACCTAGTTATAACATTAAGAAACCGGAAATTCATAGATGCTCTCAACATTAATTAACAACATACACTAAGCAAGCCTCTGAAGTTTTAAAGCATTACCAAAAAAAAAAAACTCACAACTAACCCTTAACGACAAGTGTAATGCCTATCGTGATGTGCAAAAAGCTTCATAGATCTTCTTATCAGTGACGGATATACCGAATATATATATCGAAGGATGCCCAGGAGTCTAATCTAAGTTTAACCAGACAATGGTTTAATCATCTGAAGACGGATTGCCAAATAGCCAACAGTGATCTTGAGGGTTCAGCAGTGCCACTTCGACGACAAGACAACACACCATCCCACTACAGCTTGCAGCACAGAAGAATGTAGATAATATTTGATCGAACAAGATCTAAGCCATGACATTATCTGGCGTCTCACATCTGTCTCATATTATGGTGTTGACGCAAGGTGGGGATTTCAAGACTAATTTCATTTGAATGATACAACACAAGGCTGCCTACTGTTTCATTGACGCTTTTGGCTCTCATTAATTTCGAAGGTGAGCACAGGTTTATGAAACACCCTGTGTGGTGCGGTATGAGTATGTCATTGCTTACATGCCAATTGGCAATATAATGGCAGGGGAGAGATGGGGATAGGGAAGGGGCTGTAACAAAGGTTGCTGGCTATCAGACAATGGAGATACCAACCCACGCGACTGTCAGGGTTCATGACCATCGTGTGCAGGTGGACTATAGTGTCTGAACAGCTTACCTATTTATGATATATGCCCAAAGGTTGTCCTATCTACACTAGTTAACCAGGTATTACATATAAATAGTACGCTTTATATATGTATATATCAAATAAGGGGGACTTTTCCGTTATATATATATATATTACGTTTTTAAGTCTATGCCGTAGTATATACATATATCTCTTGCTTCTTATTTTCTATGATAAATAGGTAAATATGTACATATATATATACATATATATATATATATTTACGTTTCTGCTATTACAAAAGGTATCCGGGGTTGTAAGAGGTGACACCTACAATGGACTTGATGGCCAAATTCTATACCAATAAATACGGTAATTTCAACCATTAATTGTGTATAGGTTTTATAAGGTGTGTATAATCTCCTTAAACATATGTATATCTATAAACATACATATATATATATAAATATATATCAGCGGGCAAGCCACCCGCGAATCTTTTAAATCTCATACAGGGTAGTCGCAACTGCGATACAAAACCCTAGAGAACATATTGTAACCAAAATTATTTTTCCTGTTAAATAAAATAAAGATTGTTTAAAGAAAAAAAAAATATTAGCATTATCATTGTGAAACTGACACATAATTTTAGACCTAGGTTAGACAGAAAAGATTAAGGAGAGAAAAAATAAAATAAAAATAATAAAATATATATATATGTAATATATACGAAGGGCAAGTATACACACCATAATGTGGGTTAAAGTAACCAGCACACAAGGCCATGGTCAGTGTTCGGTGTGTGGGTATGATACTAAGGTTGAGGTCAGACTTCACTCCCCCCTCACTCACTCACTGCATTGACAGAGTTAACCTCTGGGTAAACTCGGTTCTCACACTCGAGGTGACAATTGCACTGACACAAATGCACAAACCCTTGTGTCAACGATTCTAATGGGCAAAAGTAATCAAAACAAGTTCAAAAATATTCCATCACATCTGTTTTGTATTATGCCACTACATGATAACATGACCTCTATATAAGGTTTCTATACTTACTCGCGCCTACCATGGCTGCATACAATCTCACCCAGATTATACCTAGAATCTATATTTATCGTGCGCGTAGGAGCAATTGACGTCAATGGATACGACGAAGACTGTGTGGGCAACCAACAGAAAGAACACCGGTTGAAAAATTTCCATTTTTAATATCGCGATCTTGAATGTAGCTATCTATGCTAATCGTTCATGGAAACATCCCATGTTGGGCTGAGCAGGGCGATTTTACGCGTTTCCCATGAAGAAGCAATTCCTTGGCACAAGGGTATGGTACCAACAAAGGTATCGTTATATTAGGTTC